>JAMKQA010003891.1:0-32516 GCA_024699735.1 Posidonia australis
CAATAAATTCTAGGAAAGGAAATTTACCTAGATTTCATGCAATCCTAGCATTTTCTACCAATTCCATGCTCTCTATTGCAAGGAGTGGAGATACGTACCTGAGAAATACTTCCGGCGATTCTCAACCGACTCCGACGAACTCCGGTGCAACCACAGCCACGAGGCACCCCACGCGAGCTCCGCGCACCACCACGAGCAACCACAGCCCTCCGCTTCACTCCCTCGACTTCTTCCTCTCTCTTTGTCGGCGCGCGTGCAAAGGGGATACAGGGGAAATAGAGGGGGGTGGGGAGATGAGCGGAAAGGAAGAAGGGGAAGGAGAAGGAAGGAGAAGGAGAAATGAGGAGGAAAGGAAAGGAAGTGGAGGAGGAGTAGCGCCGCCAAAGAGGAGGGGAAAGGAATAACAAGGAAGGAGGAGAAAGCAACGGGTGGCGAGGAGAAGGTGCAGTACGGTGCAGCTTATAAAGCCTACGCCTGGAGTAGCTGAAAACGTGCCCACCTACGCGTCTCAGCCACCGGCACACCGCACAGCAACCAACCGCCAGCCACCACCAACAAGGCCAACTGCCAGCCTCAACCACCACCCCCACACACAAGCGGGCCCCACAAGCACAGTGCCACAATGCACAGTGCCAAACCACGCACAGGGACACGCAAAAAGAAGCCAGCCCGCGAGGCCCAAACCCAAAAGCACAAAACCACACAATGGGCCTCGGAACAGTAACACCTGTCTAGGAAATAAAATTCATAAAATGTAAATAATTACAAAATGAATTTTACAGAAAATGAATCAGTAGTAGTCTCAGTATTATAGTCACCCTGAACAAAGGTTGAGGGTGTGTAGAGAGCATGATTACCTGGCGCGTGAATGGGGATAGGAGGTTGCGGATTTGGAGCTTCAGATGGGCCGCCAAGGTCATCGCTCTCAAGGCAATCATAGACAGCCAACACCTTTTTGAACTTGGACAGCGATAGATTCCTCGTTCTGACCTCCATTTCAATAAATCTGGCTGTATCTTCTTCCTGGGGGGTATGGCTTGGAGAGGTGCTAATCACTGGTGATGGGGTGCTATTTTTGTAAGACATGGTAGAGGTGGGAGTAGGAAGTATCCCGGGGGAGTTGGAGATAGGTTTTGGACTAACGGGTCTAGTCCAGACATGCTTCCCATCGTTTGGTAGTCTATTTCCTTTTGCACCTCTCCAACCTTTATTGTTTTTGAACGGTTTTCTAACAGGTTTTAGGTTAGCGGTATTAGTCTGGCCAGGGGGTTTAACATACCATTTTAGGGATGGATCTTGAGTATTACCCGAGGAGGAGTAGAGGTCCCAACTGCGTCTGTATCTTATAAGATATACAAAATTGCCAAAAGCAAAGTACCTGCAATCGGAGATGTCTTTCCCAGGTAAGGTTCTGACTCTCAATCTGGCGAAACCCAGGTGTTTCACATGGTCTATGGAGAAGTCCACCTCCAAAAGTTCAGCAAAATCAGCAAGCATGTGACGAAATATATCAATATCCCAGAGGTGGTGCGGGATATCCTCCAATCTGATCCAAACCCCCTCCTCTTTAGTAACAATAACCGCATTTGAATTTGGGGTCCATGGGATGAAGGAAGCAGAGATATTATGTAACAGGTGTCCATGCATCTTGAGAGAGTCGGTTCTTGCTTTAACAGTGGGGAAAGTCAGTAGAAATTTACCCGGGGAGGAGTCCTGAACTTCAATGTCGGAGTCGCTTGTCCAAAAGGCTCGGACATGATTCTTTAGAGTTTCCAGTGTGAGATTGGAGGTATGCGCCGTGACGATCGCACTACGGGATAGCAACAAATAATGGTTGCACACGGCATCAGTGAGAGGAAGGATAGAAGGGTTCTGAGGGGAGAGACCTTGAGAAACCATTTCTTCCGGGAAGGAGGGCTTTCCCTGAAAATATTTGCATATTGCAACGGAATGAGTGTGGGAACTACATCTAAAGCAAGAACCAGTATACTTACAGGTAGCTCGCATGTGGCCTTTCAGTCCACATTTGAAGCACCTACTACTCTTTTTACAGTAGCTTACCAGGGGAGGGATGGATTTCTTCCTGGAAACCACGTTCCAGCCGGCGTCTACAGTAACAGCCGAGGAGCAAAGGTTCTCCGAGAGGGTAGAGGAACCAATAGCACGCGAGGGGGAGAAAACTTTATCAGGGGAGGAGAGAATAGCAAATCTCGATCCAGAGGATCGCTTGCCAGAGATATCAGGGGGAGGAGATGGGATATGCGAGCAGCTGGAGTTAATGCAGATGTCAGAAGAAGACCAATCGCTTGGAAAAACATCTGCGCGGGAAGAAAAAGGAATGTTCGTATTAATGGTAGTGCGGCTGCAGAGACTGTACCCGTCAGAGAGACAGCCCTGCACACAATCGTCAGAGAGATCTGCTGCGCAGGCGTATCCGTTACTGTGCCCGATTAATCCCTGCACGTATCCCACTAACTCTCCCGCAGGCTCGATTACGGAAGAATTAACCCCCGAACTTATGAGGTCAGAGAAAATAGGAGAAGAATTAGGAAGGGTGTTTTTGAAATTAGCCCGCCTAATAACAAAGAAATTAGGAGGGCAGTAAGACGTGTAGCTCCATACCGAAGAAAGTGGATAATTAATGCGAGACGACCGCATGACAGCGTCTGGGGAATTCCACCTCCGCCGTCTGCAGGGAGGAGAACTCCTGCTCTCCTCCGACGATGTCACCGGAGAGGTTGCAAAATCGTCGGAAATAGATGATGAGGAACTATCTATATTCCTATTGCATATATATTCAGGCAACAATAAATCTATAGAACTAAGCATCTCAATCTCACAGCCACCCGTAACAGAGAGCTTTGAAAACATATAAGCGAGAGAAGCATGATTCAGAAGTCAAAATTTATCTAACTCGCAACTCTTGAGATTTTTTAACCAACAATATGATGGATTGCGAGTAAGAAACATAACATGTATGCAGACATTTGGTATTCTACCAGATAGAGATTAACGAGTAAAACCACCAGCAATATGGAGAAAAAGGCATTTGCCCGACTTGCTCCAGGCAGGGAGGTTCCTTATCGACAGCTCGTCGGAGGGATCAGAGGGAGAAGGAATATCGTGGACTCCAAAGGAGATATCTGGATCATCCAGACAAGGGGAGGAAGGAACCCTCTTCCTCGCACGTACCTGCCCCTTAGGTCTGCGGTGCTTCCGAGAGTGGTGGAAGCGGTGAGGCCTTGGCGAAAGAGAAGGAGAAGGGTCATCGGCGTAGTCCTCTGCGAAGAAAGCCTCCCAATCAAAGCAGGTAGTTTGATGGAGGAAGGAGTCGGAACGACCAAAATCCTTGCTAGGGTTTCGACCACGGTGCTGAGATCTACTGTTTGGGGGCATTTTCAATGTAGTCACATTATGTAAAATGAGATTAGTGTTCATAATAAACATACAAAAATTGTACGACAAACATACATTTGAAGTTTGATTATAATGTGCAACTTCGGCGGCAACAAATGGACCTTCAGCGAGACGCTATGGGACTTCGAGTTTGTTAGATTGTAGGCTATAACAAACAATTATTTTTGACCGCTATAATTAACTTTCAATATCTAAATTATTTTCGTCTTTACAACAAGACTGTAATATAAGATACGAGCTTAAAGTTGTCGATTAAAAGTCAACCACAATTGCCGTAACTGGAAACACTAACATGGTCGTAGAACCTTCAACAGCCGCACGTCAGACGAAAAAAATGAAAATTATCCACAGTGCATCAAACTTATATTATCATAAAACACAACAAACATGGTTTTTTGCGTATCTACAACATTCGGATTGAACATCACCAGACCAGGCCTCTATGCCCCAAAAACGCAATCAGTAGCTTCATCGCCTGATCCAACGAGATAAAAATACAAACTAGTTTTAATTGTTAGCACAAAACAAACAGTATGGTCCCAACTCCCACACGTGCCGTTGGGGATAGTAAACCATGTTCCAGGTCTTCCCCCACTTGAACAAATTAAAACACAAGCCGCCTTATACACAAGCCTTGTTCACAACGACATCAAAGAACTTCAATTTATAATATCTCCATAGCTTAGGCTTCTCCAGTTTCGGTGCAAATTGCGAGTTTTTCTCAGTGAGGAAGGAGAATCCACGCAGATCCACCAGATTTCTAATTGGCACGTTCTGTGGCCGGAGCAGGAGCAGCCATTGATGGTGGAAACTTCTGAGTAAGAAGAGGCTGAAGTGCTTTAACGACAATACTCATGTTTGGCCTAAACTCAGATTCATATTGCACACACAATGCAGCTACAGCAGCAAGCTGCAGAAACCATACAGGCAAAAAAAAAGGCCTTGTCAATAAAAAAATTCCTTTGTTACAACCATAATGAGTTGCATTCGAAGTGATCTTTACATCAATTTGTAAGTCACTTATATTATCATAATAAGAGTAACAATTCTCCATTTTTGGAAACCATATACTGCTTCGTAGCAACAAATTTAAACCAGATACTGGCATACTGCTAACCATGATCAGATTGATTTTTTCAAAAAAACAAAAAGTCACTGATCACAATAAAAAAATCGGAGAGTGGAAGAGAGGATAGACAAGGAGAGAGAAGTAGACCTTTGCAACTCCTTTTGGAGGATATTCACCCTTTAATCGTGGGTCCACACATTGTTTTACCTTGTCTTCACTCAGCCTAGGTGTTGCCTACACAAAGGAGTACGCCAAAATAGTATCAAGTAAAAAAAAAAATACAAATGACACAGTATCCATACCAAAAAAACAAAAAAAATGCAAATGCTGCTGTTGAAATTCAAAATTACCAACCCAAGTAACTAGACTCTGTTGTCCTCTAGGCATTGTATGGTCCACTGGCTTCCTGCCAGTAAGAAGCTCCAGAAGTACAACACCGAAACTATATACATCACTTTTCTGGGTCAACTGGCCAGTCATGGCGTACCTACAATAATAATAAGAATGGTTAGTTCTCAGAAGAGTATTTTTATTTGGGTCTAATACATTTGCCAGAAGAAATTCTAAAAACCAAGTTATAATCAGCTACAATTTAATTCAGAATAAAATACTACATAAAAGAACTCAAACAAGGGTGTAAAAAACCGACAGATCCTCCCCATACAGGTGAAACTTTGTTTGTGCCCTATGTAATATGGGAGTTGCATACATTGTACAGATTGAGGCTGACAATAGGTTGAATTAGGGGGCACATAAATAAACTAAATAAAAATGAATTTCTAGAACCACCCCCTGCATATTATATTAGGGGAGGATTCTAATACATTTGGTCCTATAATGTTAAAATGAGGTATCCAATCTTAATCATTGGATCTTCAAGATACAATACCACTTGATGGAGGAAAGTTAGCCCCTTGGGCCAACTGACAAAGTTAGCCCCTTGGGCCGGCACGACCCATGGCCCGCCTTCAAGGCAGGTAACGGACTAGGTCAAGCCAGATCGGTCCAATTAGAAATAAATTTAAAAAATTATTTTTTATACATAAAAAATTTTAAAAATACATAAGATATTCTATATTTTACATTTTTATACTTTTTTTCACATTTTTACATTTTGTTTTTGTTTTACACTTTTACATCATGATTTAAGAGCAAACTCACATTCTAAATAATTTTTTAATTCATTTTTAGTTGTGATTTTACGTATTTTCCTTTTTTCTTATTTATTTTACTCCAAAATGAATTATTACTACTACTACTAGCATATATTCTTACAAATGTATGTGTGAGTACCAAATGTATGTTTCTTTTTTTTTCTGGAAAATCAAGCCGACTTGGGTCGGCCCAACCTAACCCAAGCCTGGCCCAACAACGGACCCAAATGGGCCTAGTCTGCCAAGCCAAGCAAGCCTAGGCCTTGGACTCAACACGCCCTACGGCCCAACTCAAGCCTGGGTCGGGTCAACCCGGCCCATTTTACAACTCTACATGTGGAGTTGCCAGAATGAACGAAAATGCCACCAACATGGTAGGAAGAGACCATTGGAGAGAGGAGAGTCACCAGAAGAGTATGTAAATTAATATATGTCTGAGCAATTAAACACCCAGCTTACTTATTACGCCTTGGCGCCTAGGCAGGCACCTTATAAGGATGTGAGCAACCACCACAGATCTCCATAATCCCAGCTTACGTATTCTTTCTTGTTATGGTTTTTGTCATGCATTTTACAACTGATATAATAACAAACTGGAGACAGTCTTACTGTGAGATGCAATTTACTTGTTGCACTCATGCACACTATCAAATTCATTCTTAGGACAAAGATATAAGTAATAAGCATGAATATTTAACACAAACAAAAGAAAGCATTTAAAATATTCAGAATAGAACAGTTACTCTGGTGCATGATAACCGAAAGTTCCCAGAACACGAGTAGAATGAAGACGAGCAGCCATATCAGGTGCTTGATTTGAGAGGTTGAAGTCTGCAATTTTGGCTTTGAAATCTTCAAATAGAAGGACATTGCTTGATCTGATGTCCCTGTGTATTATAGAAGGTTGAACCTTTTCATGCAAATACTCTAGTCCTCTTGCTGCATCCACAGCAATTCTCACTCGTTGCATCCAATCTAGTACAGGACCAGGTTGCGAACCTTGGACACCTTTTCGTCCTGCAGTTCAAACAGGTGAATATAGAACACCATGTGTGTGTGTGTGTGTGTGTGTGTATCCTCTGAAGAACTATAGCTTCCCTCAAAGACAATACCATGAAGAACATCATGCAGAGAACCCATGGTGGCGAACTCATAGGCTAACAAGCGATTATTTCCTTCGATGCAATATCCAAGTAATTTGACGAAATTTTCATGCTTGAGCCTTGACACCGTTGAAACCTGATTAGATGATCTTCTTTCAATATCAGAATGCTATAAAAATACAATATCATAGTTCTTTAGGGCAGAAAATACCATACTTCAGATTAACCTGACCCGTTTCAGTGAAAATATGTGCTTCTAAATCTACTTAGAGAATTCACACACAAACCTGACTCAGGAACTCATTATTCAAATCAGGCTCTGATGAAACATCGAGTTTCTTTATTGCTACTTGTCTCTCGTCATTTAGAACTGCATAATACACCCTGCCATATGATCCTTCACCAATCAGGGATTTTGAACCAAAATTGCCAGTCTTTTCAACCAGTTCATCTAAAGGTATTTCAGGCACTTCAATAGGAGGTGGTGCCTTCGGTGGTTCAGGTTTTGCAACAGTAGAAAGCTTTGAGTTTCTCGGGTTTCCTGGAAAACCATTAGAATAATATTCATATTAAAAAGAAAGAAAGCAGAAAACAAAGAACAAAGAGAGCAGCATATTTAAATGAATAAAGGTTTAACTGAAAAGATATGGACCATATGAATTCTCCCAGTCTAAACAGATAAAAATGATTGAAATTTGAAAGCAAGCTTACTTAGTGTGTCTGTGTAAACCTAAAATGACTAGCCTACAACTAGGAGACAGCAGTTTTGCAACTGCAATATGATCAACTGGCTGACTGGAGTATAAAATTCGCCAAATTGCTTATTTTCACAAAATAAATGCACATCAACTGTATATCATATCATTTGTATGAATTTAATAATGGCAGAATTATTTACTTTCCACTGATCAAGATCTGAAGATCATTTTGGAAATTGTTCTTTAGCAGTTCACAACTATAATGCCACTTTACTGTAAGCTGTTATTTGGCCTGATTGAAAAACCAATTTCCCAAATTCATTGATAGAATGCCTACTACATACATAGTTGCAAACATGTAAGCATACTAAATAATTGGCTAAAAACCTATACGCATGTTGCAAGTGATATCACTATGCTAAATGCAACTAGATAGAAACTCTAGAGATAGAGCAGTTGAAACAATTCCCAGAATTGCGCTCCCAAGACTTAAATAAGGCAACCAGCTCGGTAACTTAAAAAGAGGGAGAAATCGCAACATGATAAAGTTAAGTGGCAATATTCTAAGAAGATTATTTCAGGTGCCGTTTGGTAAAGATTTTATGGTAAAACCATCCAGAATTTTCTTTTGCCAATAAAAAAATTGAGATAACATAGTTGTAATAAATTGTGGTATAACACATCATTTTCAGGAAAAGTGAAGGATGGCATTGTCAAGTTCATTCACAATTTGTAGGATTATGCTAGAATCAACACTTGATTGGATCATGCCATGATCCAAAAATGCATTGCATTACACCCTTCCATCCACCTCAGATTAGACAGATTCAGTGCAGAACTGTCTAATCGAACTTGTTTGGCTCAGTTTATGATCATAGTCAAATTCATCATTCGAGAAGGCAAAACCTGATCCCAACAGGGCCTTAGTTGACAAGCTAACAAATTACAATAGCATATATACTATATTAAATGAGTCCAAATAAATAGATAATGCACTTCATTTTGTTCTTTGGCCATATTTACTGTAAAACAATTTAGTTAAGCAAGCAAAAAAAGTAAATTAGCATATATCAAATGCTAAATGATACAAGGAGATAGCGCATTCTTTTGTTCTTTGCCCACGTGCTACAAAACTAATCAACTTGTTAATCCAAAACTATTAATGGTCTCTACTTTCAGAAATATAGACCTTTTTAACTCTAAATAAATCCAGGATTGCACCACAGTTCATAATGTATTAATTAATTTTTGAGGAGTCCTCATGGTCCCTGCCCACCAAAAGTATATGTTGATCATGATTTGACTAATTCCTTTCAGATTCTTCTAAAAGGCTCTTATGGTTGATAAGAAATGGATGGGACAAAAGTTTATTGATGATGATAAATGACGTCTAAGAATGCGAAGGGTAAACACAGAAGTAAAGAACAGCTCAACAATCAATTGAGAGCTGTATAATGAATTAAAATGTTTACAAAGACTTCAGACAGATTCGCTGGAATGCTTTTGATCTTCCGTACACAACCAGTGGAACTGTTAGGATGCAGTTTTTATTTGGTATCTTAACCAATCTTAGTATATATACTTTTTAGAAAGCAAGTAATCTTAGGGCTTGTTTGTTTGTGGATTATTGATGATGCATTATTTGAAAAGTGATGACATGTCATGGAAATAATGGAATCTAGACCCACCAACACAACCAATAATCCACTTTGGTTGCCAAATGGACCCTTAATGTTTGAAATTATGGTTGACCGTAAATCCCTAATCAATGATGGAAAAATTGGCAATTTCTTATTTTTACTCCAGATTCTCAAGTTCTAAATGAGATATCCCCATACACAAGCGTAATGTCGTGATTGTTTATGACACACCTGAATTTCTCATGTTGAGTGAATCACCTAAGCACAAAGGTTTTCTTAAATTGCTATTGTGCTGAAGCATCAAAATCTCATACGGAAAAAAGCTTGACTGTGATGCTTGATTTGCCTGTGCAGACAAATACCAAGTGTGTGAGGCTTCCAACAATGTGTGGAACCTGCAAAGTCAATTATAATTTCTAAAATAAACCGTGCACATAACACCAAACAGGAAACTCAAGTTTAAAATTCATGGATCCTGTTCCCACTACGATAGAACACAAAATGAGAAAAAGGTGGTTAATGATCACAAGAGCTCGGTGCTGATTCCCATTATGCAAACATAGGCTTACTATCTCATACTCTCATGGCTTCAAGCAATTGGAGAATGTCTAATAAAAAAGAAAACAAGATATTGAATTACATCCATGTGAAAATCATTACTGTAACACACAGAAGATCACAACGATACCCTGCTAATCATATTGCAACAAAAAAAAGTGATAACAACGATAAAAATTAAGCTTAGTGCTGATGACAGCTAATGCATTATCATTCAGGTATGATAAGATAAAATTAGACATATGACAATAATATCAACTCATAATTAGCTTCCTATGATGAAATTAAGACATATTCCCACTCTGCAGAGTAGTGCCAAACATAATTATTAAGCCTTTGCCATCTATTTGTAGTCAAGTTTCTATAGATTATGTAAAAAAAATATATAACTGAGAAGGAAAGTACCATCTACATTGTCCTTTGGATACTTTGTAAATTCATTGTCCTTTGATTGATGAGGGTCATCAGCACGACAGAACCAGCACAGCCACCGTTTCATCCTATCCTTCTTCCCTATCTTGTCTTTACAGTGAAACTCTGGAAAATGCTTAGCAGCTGCCCAAGAATAACAATGTAGAAAATCAGCTTGAAATATTATATATTATGCATCTCAAACTAATAAGTAGAAAGAATAGGTTTTCCAAACAAAATATATGGAAATAGGAGTGTTCTACGCTCAAATTCAAGTAGCACCAGTCCATCTTAACAAATGTTTAAGTTCCCATCTCCATCATACAATATAGTTAGAGGGTATCACCAAGATCAACTAAGATTACATTGGTTGATTGCATAATAAACTCTCATGCTTACTCCCAAACTTTTTTTTGACCCACTCAAAATGTCAAAAAGGAACCCTGTTCCATTGCTAGGGAGAAAGCAGCATTCAGAACATTGAAAATGATCCCAACAGGAAAGAATGTTGTGTGCCGTTTATAACATCAAACCATGTTTGGCAAAAAAGGAAAACATCCGTTAATATTTGACTTGAAACTTTAAGATCGGAAATCTCTTGATAAAAATAAACGACATAGACTTTGGACTTAGTTTAGTAATTTCCTGTGAAAGATGTGTACAAGTATGTGTGCATGTGTGCATGTAACGAGCTTTCTGTATTTTTTCCCCAAAACATGTGTGCATGTGTATGTGTGGATGTGAGTTCGGGAGTATCTGAACTCTGAAAGAGTGTCTATGTTGTTGGCTAAGTAGGTAGGTTGGTGTTCAACTTCTAGTAATTTTCCAACAATCAAATGCTAAAAATTTGTAGAACTGAGATGATGGCATGTCTAGAAGAACCACTCAAATCCCAAAAACCATGCAACCCTTTATCGTCATAACCTAGGATGCTTGGACAAGGATACGGATATAAGTATCGCCATGCTTGAAAAAAATCGTAACTTTTTTTTTAAAATTAGGAGATCAGTAATGCATTATAAACAATAGCCATTCAAGACCCTCAAATCATGTATTCAATCCACCCAACAAATGACTTACGTCTAACCACACCAACATGGCTCCTTAAGTTAAAATGTACAAAGCAGGCGTAAAGCCATGTCAAACCCATGATATGATGACGATGACCATAACAAAAATGTCTTCGTCTGAATGAATGTTCTATAGTAGGCACCACATAGTTCTATCTAGTAACCATGTGTATGATTTTTTTTTTAAAAAATTGAACAAAATATCTACTTTTGGAGCAATTTTTTAACATTGACTAAAAAGGCAGAAACCTTTGCACATCTCCTATATGATCCCAAACAAATTATGGAACTTACTACATCTGTCTACTGGGGTAAGAACCTGTGAGAATCCTCATAGCCAAATAGAAGTTAAAAAGATCTGAATGTCTCTTATTTGAGCATTTTCAAGTCCAGATACCCCTCCAACTTTGTGCGATGGAAGAAAATGTCCTCTTCCATAAACTATTTGATAGATTAGCAGCTTGTAGAAAAACGAACTTTAAAATATGGACTAAGACAGGGATCGTGCTTTGCAAAAAAAGATACATATTTATACATGGGTGCAAGCAATTCTTTTCTGTTATATCACCAACGATTTAAATGTACGCAAGATAGCCTTTACAATTGTAACAAAATCCTTAAAACAACTCTTAGATCCTTTCAGAATATTGCCAAGAGACTGTGCTGCTGAATGTTCATCCATCAGCAAAAAAAAAAAAAAAACAGAGAGAATAATGATTCAAGTAACAAATACCAAAGACTAGAAAATAAGAACCATCAAAAGCTGCCGATCTCAGAAACGAAATGAAATTCGATGAGGACGCCATTTCTAAAACTGTAGCGACTATTTCCTCTACAACCGTCAAATTCCAGCCAGCACCCATAATCTATTTCACATAATCCTACAAAGGAGAACGTCTAGAGCGACAAATGGGAAAAAAAAACTCAAAAGCAAAAACAACATTATAATCAGAATACGCAAGTTTTATGAGAGAACATCTACAGCAACAAATGAAAACCAGTGTCGCCATCTTCAGAGCCCCTTCGCCCGTAAGAAACGATAGGATCCTAAAGCCTAACAAAAAGCAAGCCTTTTCACATTCAACGAATCAAAAGAAGTAAAAAACAACAACAACCGCTACTTCAAAATCGGACCAGAAAAAACAACCAAAAACGGACCACAACAACTACGATTTCCCCAATCGAAGGAAAACGAACCACTATAATAGGAAATCGCGAACAGAGACGGGAGGGGCGTTCTCACCAAGGAATCCGTTCCGGGGACGAGAAATATGGAATCTGGTGTTGTTTTGCAGTGATTAGGGTTTGGCGGGCGAAATGTAGAGCCAAAAGGAGGAGAGAAGGGAAGAAGGGAAGGGAAAGGGCGATGAGTTCGAATGGATGCTGCATAGGCAACGGCGGTATGTTTCACATCATGGTGTGTCCATAGGACACACACGGTGCCAACAAATATTGTATGTGTGTGTCTATTTCATGGTACGTCCCACTTGTATCGTTTGATTGTGTGCGGTGTGGTGTGAGGGCAATTTCTTCTCATTTCTTTCTCGTCGTTCCAAAAGCTTGCCAGCGCAGTTCGCATACAAAAACAGACGTTTGCTGATGTGGCATGGGCCATGGTTGTTTTTTTCACAAAATGTCTTTTGGAGTTATCTACGGGAATTTGTTTAATTGATACTTAATCAAGATTATTGTATTAAAACCTAATAACCTTCTTTTTCTTCTCCATTTATTTACTACCCCCTCTCTCTCTCTCTCTCCACGCCACTGCCACTACTGCTTTCTCCTCCTTCCTTCACTTGCTACAACCATCCCCTCTCTCATCGTTGAACTCTCCTTTCTCTTCTAACGTCTCTCGCGCGCAGCATTGTCGACTTTCTCTTCTTTCTCTCATGTCTACCATTACCTGCTTCTCTCATGTATTATCACTCATATCTCTTGTGTACCATCACTAACCTCCTCTCTCTCCTTCAGTACCTCCCCCATGTATCGTCATCGACTACCTCTTCCTTTTCTCTCATGTACCAGCATCATCCTTCTCTTTCATGTACCGTTGTCGACCTCTCCTCCTCCTTTAGCACCTCTCCTATGTATTACGCTCCTCCCCTCACTTCTTCCTCTGCGTCTTCCTGGGTCACCCCTCCTCTCTTTAGTCATTGAATGTATTTAACAATCTAAGTTATACATTTACAGAAAATCTTTTCTACAGCCACCTACAAAAAAAAAAATCGCTTTTTTAAAGATTTCTTTTGCTTCAGTACCTCCGTAACATGATGATGCTATTACTATCACTCTAGTTCGTAAGATTTTTCCAATAGGTAAATTCTTGATTTTTGTGTCCTTAAGTTGAGTATTGATCAAGCGACTTTTGATGTCGAGACTCGTGATAGATTGACATAATTTGACATAAGGTCTATTTGGTAGAACTTTTGGACAACTTTTGAGTATATAGTTTCTCTTCAAAAACTACAATAGTCTAACAGTCCTACTAAACACTATTAACTTCTTAGAAACATGTAACTTTTGGAACAACGATTCCTTTATATTTTCAAAAAATAGAATATGATAATTTCTAACCAGAAATTAACTTCTACACTTAAATTTAGAAACTGAAGCTCTATCAAACAGACCCATAGTAATATCCTAAACATGCATCTCATCTTGCTCCTTTTCATCTCCGTCTATCGATCTCAACTCGACATGGCATCTCTTTTACCTTAGTAAGCCAACAAGTACCATCATGGACTGGAAAGCACCAAGTCCATGATAGTGAAAGTTTTTATGTAATTTTAGCACTTGGAATTGGATTTTATCGACGTTGAATTAGTGAATGTCAAAGTCAAACTTGGGATATCGAGGTGCACACAAAGCAAAAAAATTGGCTAATGAAGGGTACAGGGAGAATTATGAGAAGTAGATGGGTAATGAGAATATTTAGGTGACAATGGGGGCAAAAAAAGGCTTTTTAAACATGTGGAATAGGATGGCCATAGTAGGTGCTTAGTTTTTGAAATAGAAATTGTTTGGGTGCCCTCTTGAAATTCATTATGTTTCTTACAAGCATATAAAAATATTCAAGTGAGAAATGTATAAAGTGAATTCAAAACTCAAAATTTTAAGTTGAGACCTATTTTTTGTTAACGATTTGACTACAGAGTGAAAGTTTCAAATACATAGATTTGATGATTTAACCTATGATGATTGAGACATTTAAAGACCAAGATTCATGTCGTATCGTGAGTTCTTATTTGAATAACCATCAGGAAGAACAAAATTGAATGTGAACACGTTGAATTTCCTAGTTATGACTTTCCAATTGATTTGATAGTAGATTCTAATATACTTTGGCAACAAAGGTCAACTTTAATGGTTCATATTTTCAGTGGCAGAGACAAAAGTATTCATGCATGGACAATTGTCTCCCTCGTTTTTTTTAATGAAAAACCATATATTTTATATTTACTCAAATAAATATAAGAGAAGTATTAAGAATTACCCTCTTCCTTGAGTTTTTATGCTTAAGAGTCCCTCCTTATTTATACTCTCAGCACGTCACTACATATTTTGGATTTTAAGAGACAACTTACGATAAAAAAAAAGTAAGCTCAAGTGAAAATTTTAAGTTTGGAACACATTGTACCCTCCTCCTATTTCAATACATCTCTTAGTTTTTATTTTATATCTGAGTTACAACAGTAGTGTTTATATGAAAAAACTTAACAATGGTTTTTTTATTTATTTACTTCTTCTATATGTCAATGATATGTTGACTACAACTACAAATAAACATGAGATGTACATTTCAAAAGTCATACTTAACAAAGAATAACATGGAAATCTACAATGACAAAAAAAACAAAAAGTTATACCTTAATCAAGAAAAGTACTTGAAAAAGGTTTTATAATGTTTTAGAATAGAGAACTCCAAGTCAGATTTTTTTTTTCTTAGAACACACTTCAAGCTTTCTGTAGGATCAATTTCCACAAACAAAAGAAGAAAAGGCTTACATGTCTCATATTTCCTATTCCATTTAGAAGTATACATAGGTCTGAGTTGATCTGAAAACCAAACCAACCCAAACAGTATGAGTTGGGTTGGGGTCGGGTTTATTTTATCATGGATATGATATAAGTCAGAAAATCTCAAATTCGAACTTTGTGAGTTGGGTATGGGTTTCAGGTATAGGTTACCCAACCTGTTCGAACCTGAAGGTATATATATATATATATATAATAGTAATTATTTATATTTATAAATACATATTATATATATAATTTTTAATTTATAAAAGTATAAAACATTAATCACAGCTTCTTTTTTCACTTCTTGTACTTAGCACTTATATATATTTCACAGGCAATACTAGTAGAGCTACTTCTGTTTGTTAAGCAATTATACTTGTATTAGCTATTTTTAGATTAATAAATCATGAATTATCCTCCAATTTTTGCAGTCTTCTGGTCCTTCAGTTAAGTAAACACCATTCTCTTGTATTCTTGGAGAAAATTGTTATTAGATAGCTAAGCAACACTAATGTATCGCATATCAAATTTTCTGACTTTTAATAACGAATGAGTTTATTATCATTTTTTTGTAATTAATAATGGATGAGCTTTTTTTTAATATATATAATTCAAGTGCTATAAAATTTGAGAATTGATCCAACCCAATCCGAAGTTTGTGGTTGAGTTGGGTTGGGTCTAGATTGGGTATGATTGGGTATGGATTGGGTATGAATTGGGTATGGGTCTAAAATTATCTAACTCGAACAATGGGTTGGGTTGTGGGTTCACTCCTAACCTGACCCAACCCGACCCATGTACACCCCTAATTCTAGTATAGGAAGAAGCATCATGTATACTATAATTTGCACTCGTCTAAACATTGTTCAGGCTATCAACATTGTGACTAGATATATGGCAAACCTAGGAAATGAGTATTGGCAAGTAGTAAAATGGATTCTTAGATATCTCAAAGGTACCTTAGATATTCGTCTGGATTTTAATTAGGAGGAATAAAAGAAAGTTAATTGGCTTTGTTGATTCATATTTTGCAGATAATCATGACAAAACAAGGTTTCTTATGATATACTTATTCTCAATTGAAGATTGTGCGATCAGTTGGAAGTCAACTTTGTATGTTACATTGACTTTACTACAAAAAAAGATCGCTACAAAAAAGGAAAATCGTAGAATACAGAATTATTAATAATGAAAGAATAGTAGTTTTAATACAAGTCATTACTTTGTAGAACTCATCGCCATCATGCAACGAAAAAGGTTGTTACATTTTTAAAGACATATCGACTTCATTTAAAATGTATTTTAAAAAGAATAGCTCCTTGATTAGAGTATTTCATCTTAACAATGAAAATCTTCTCTTTTCTTGAACTTTACCATAGAATAGACTTGAACTTTGATTGTGATCATTTTTCTAGGAGGTAGAAGATTGCACCAGATCATGAATTAAAATGTACACTTAATAATTAAAATTATTAAACAACCTTCGAATTAAGTGTCATGAGTAAATATTTTAGGGTTGCAGTCAATTAATTACATTTGTTAGCATACCATTGCTTAAGTGGGTTAGGCTACAAACTTGAGTTTTACTCGGACTTGGGCAGGGACGTTGTATGTACTTAGACACACCAGCCTGTATCATTTTATTTGTATTTCTATAAATTATCTCACATTAACCAACTACCATGGTGTAGTTGACCAGGAGGAGTGGAACTTCCACTTCCCTCTCAGGTTCGAATCTCACGGACCGCAAGGAGAAAATATATGCATACCGATATCAAAAAAAAAAACAAATTATCACACATTAATTTCAAAAAAGAACTAGGAAGTTATATATTATATTAATTAAAATTGACAGTCAAATCATAGATATTATGAGATTTTCGCTCCAGAAACAAGGTAGAGCGCAAATCGCTTGTCGTGTATATCTCTCACACTTAAATCGCTCCAAGCTGTGTTCATTTGATAATGACAAATTTAGTTGAAAATTAAAATAAAATGATTTCTCACGTGCGCGAGAGTCACCTCTTTTATTGTTGGACAGTTGCATGTAAACTTTTGATCTCAAGTTTTATACTTTCTTTTAATTCAGATTCGAAAAGTAATTCCAGTCTTAAGACGGAACTAAACTTCCAATGATCAATTGACCTTACGTACTTTCTTAGGTTGAGGTATCTGACATTGTTGTCCATTGTGTCCTAAACAGAAATTGGTCATAAACACCACGATCTATTGCACTACCCTTTTTTTTTTTTGTTGGGGGTTAATTTTCTATAAAACCACAAAAACAATATCAAAAGCGGAGGTCAAACCATATAAAACTCCGCTTGAACGGTAGTTTCAATTCATTTTCCATCTCTCACAGCACTTGAGGAAGATAATGATCAAGACGTGCCTTCCTCTCTTTGATTCTGAGTTATAATTAAAGTTCAAGTTTAAAGATAAAACTTTTGTTTAGAAATGGCTAATAGACTACACTTTTTTTTTTTTTGATAACGGTAGATTGTATTCATAGAAATAGTCCCTTAGCTATGAAAACCACCACTAAGGGATTATCATGTCCAAAATTATACAAAATTTCGAACCAGCAGTTCTAATTAGAAGCGAAGGCAAAGTCTGTGCCAATAATCATACATGACTTGAGAGTAATACCCACATATTTCAACAAGAAACAATATATTGCAAAATTGAGAGGCCATGTTATACTTCATTTCCTTCTCGTGGAACTTGGTATGTCATTTGCATGTTCAGAAACTTGTGGCTAGAAGGCCTCAAAGGAACCTATAGAAGATGTAGAGACATTTGGGACATGCTCCATAGTCCATGCATTGTGCATGGAAGAGATAGATTGAAGAAGTTCATCTTTCTCGAACCCTGTTGCAAAGGTTTCCATCCAATAATGCATTAGAGAGATGATATCAAAAAGGATTATTGTGTGAGACTTGCGATTATCTTTGAAAGTTCTGTTGTTTCTTTCTTTCCAAGTCAGCTAGAGGATGATTTGAAGCAAAACAACCCAACCATGCTTATTTAAATTAAATCTAAGCGGAGGTGCAGAATTAAATAGATCAACAATTTTAAAGTAACCAAGATAAAAATCAAAGGATAAGAAAAATCTCCATATATGCCAGGTAAAGGAGCAGTTAATAAATAAATGAGTATTGGTCTCTCATGCATATTGCATAGAATACAAGTCTCTGAACCATTCCACCCTCTTTTGACTACGTTTTCCTTAGTCAAATTCTTATTATATAAAACCATCCAAGAGAACAACTTAACTTTTAAGGTGCCTAGCTTTTCCAAATACTGCAGTATAAGGGAAAACGAATGCCACCATCATTTAGGATTTTATAGCAATAGTTAACAGAAAAGGCATTATCTTTGGTTGGCAACCATAACAGGATGTCCCCCCCAAGCACTAGAGATATAGTTTGCAGTAAAGTAACTAGCAAATCTGCCTGAGATTGGAGTAGTATATAATCACCCGATAGTATATTGGATTGATCAAAAAATTTATTGAAATCAGTCCTATAAAGATCCATAGTTTGCTTAATTGATACTTTCTTAAACCTTGCCACAGAGAATAGCTCAGGGAACTGTGATTTTAATTTGACCCCATTCCACCACTTATTCTCCCAAAATAGAGTATTATTGCCACTCTGAACCTGGAAGGTGGTGAAGCAGTTAAGAATATCAAAGTAATTTTTCATGCTTTGCTAGAGAAGAGAGCAATTATTAACAGAAGAGTTTGTTAAAGTACTAGGCCAGACCTTATTTAGGTATCTCACCTTAACAAGTTCTTTCCATTTCATATGGTAATTCTCAGAAAGTAACTGCCACAGAAGGTTAGTTTTCAAAGCGAAATTAAAATTCCGTAAGTTAATAATCCCCTAACCTTTTTGCTTTTTTGATCTGCACAATGTTGCCCATTTAATTAAATGTAAACCTTTATGATTAGAAGAAGAGGAATTCCACAGAAATTTACTTCTAATCTTATCAATTTCTTTCTCCACTTTAATAGGAAAGTGTAATAAGTAGGGATGGCAAATAATATAGAATTTAACAAAGTCAACCTACTACCCAGGGATAAATGTTTTGCTTACCAAAGGGACAGCTTATTTGAGATCTTCTCCAATACTGGAGTCCAGTCTCTATAAGTGGCCCTTCTATAGTGTAAAGGTAATCCAAGGTACATAAGTGGTAAATCAGCAATCCCACAACTCAAAATATTGCAAAAAATGGCAATTGAGTTCTGACTCACCCCTATACCAGTAATTGAAGACTTATGGAAATTTATTTTTAATCCAGAAAATAATTGAAAACAACATAAAATTCTTTTGATATTTATCATGTTCTCCTTACTATCTAATAAAAACAAGAGAGTATCATCAGTATATTGTATGTTGACCATAGAAGGCCCCCCATGTGGGAATTGTGTACCAGAAATTAAGTTGTTAGCCAGTGCCAGTTTCAACATACGATTTAAAATATGCGTGGCTATAATAAATAGCAAAGGAGAAAGTAGATCTCCCTGCCTTAACCCATTAGTTGCCCCAAAGAAAATTTTGGGAGAACCATTGACCAATATGGAGAATTTTGCAGTGCATATACACATTCTAACCCAGGATATCCATTTGGACCCAAATCCAAGTCCACTAAGGGAGTCTAACAAGAAATCCCAGTTGACATTGTCAAAGGCCTTTTCAAAATCCAACTTTAGAATGTATCCAGGAATGTTTGATGTTCTCATGTAGTGCAGAGTCTCCTATGCAACCAGAAAACAATCTCCAATTGATCTTCCAGTCAAGAAAGCACATTGAGCTTGATCAATTGCCGAATTCAGAACAGGGGAGAGTTTTGTTGCCAAGGTTTAGTGATGATCTTATATACAGTTCATTAAACTGATTGGTCTAAAATCTTTGATAAGGAGAGCACCATTCTTTTTGGGGATTAAAGCAATAAACGTTTGATTAAAATGTGCTAGAAATTCTGGGTCACTAGAGGAGTGGAGGTTCTGAAAAATGTTAAAAATATCTGATTTCAAAAGATCCCAGAAATGATGAAAGAAGACCAGAGAAAAGCCATCAGGACCTGGAGCTTTGTCTCCAAGTAAGTTAAAAACATTTTTCTTTATCTCCTCTTCAGTGAAAGGTACCTCTAGTGATTCAGGATGGGGTATCTTGTGGGTGATTAAGCTGTCCCAGTTAATAGGAACCTTGATGCTTTTTTCCTTGTTAAATTGCCTTAGAAAGTGTTTTTCTATTTCTCTACATATTGCCTTAGGAGAATGGATCAGAGAATCATTAATGATCAGGGAGGAAATGTTGTTAACCCTCTTATGGCATTTTACCATATTATGAAAGAAGGTTGTATTCAGATCCCCCTATTTTAGCCATTGAATTCTAGACTTCTATTTCCAATAAGATTCCTACTCCTTTAGTAATGTTATATGTTCTATTCTTAGTGCCTTTTTCTCTTCCCAAATCTCTTCACTGAGTAAAGAGTCTTCAGCTAACCCATCAATGTATTGTATTTTTGATTCAATATACCTTAATCTACAATTTCTCTCTTCCCTGATTTGACCAACCCAATTTTTGATGTTCTGTTTCAGATTTTTCAATATATAAGTGAAGGCAGCTATGGGGGAAGGTGAGGAGCAGAAACCAGTGGATTTCTGCCAGCAATCCTGGATGAATTGCTCAAAACCATCAATATGAAACCATAACTTATAGAATTTGAATGGGGAAGGACCCCAGTCAAGTGGGACAGTGTCTAATATTATGGGGATATTGTCAGAAACAACTCTTGCCTTCCCAGAGTAATAGGCATGTGGAAATTTGCCCGACCAATCTGTAAAGATAAGAAATCGATCAAGTTTGACCATAATTGGGTGTGTTTGAAAATTTGACCATGTATAAGAATAGTTGTTAGGGGAGAAGTCCATCAAGAAGTTGTGGTCAATAAATTCATTAAAGCTTCTCATGTGGGTAGTGATTCCGGGCCTAGAAGAGTGTTCATGGGAGTATCTAATAACATTAAAATCAGTACCTATAACCCAGTTGTTACTGACCAGAGAACTGAGGTTGTGTAATTCCTCAATAAAGTCTGGCTTTAAGTTGGATTCACAGGACCCATATACCCCTGTAAGCCACCAATCAAACCCATCCTCACAGTTTTTGAGGTTTAAGGAAAGGCTATATGTTGCAGGGAAATAATTTATTAGTTCAATAATTCTGTTATCCCAGCTAATGAGAATTCCACCTGAGGCTTCGTTAGAAGGAAGATGTGATCATGAGTTAATCCTTCTTCCTCCTAGTGATTTGAGAGACCCTGGGGAGAAGGATTCCTTTTTTGTTTCACTTATGATAATTAAGTCACACTTATTGGATCTAATGAAATTACGCACTGCTCTTATTTTGCCACTTGTCCCTAAGCTTCTTATATTTCATGTCGCTATAATCATTAATAATTGTGGGGTAAACGAGAAGAAACCATCTTCTCAACAGTGCTATTGCTAGCATCTAAATTGATTGGTGTCTTATCTTGGTCCTTCCTGACCTAGTTGAAAAAGCGCTTAATTTCTACCATGGAACTAAGAGAAATGCCAATTTTACCACGAAAGGACTAGAATTGTTCGTAAGAATCCTAGAGAAGTGGATCCTCTACTATAGTCTCTTCATTTTAATTATTTATTGTATCATCTAGAGAGGCAACATTATAAGAATCACAATTGCTTGAATAACTAAGATTATTGGAAGTAGAATTAATAGGAGAATTGATCGTGATATTACCTAGGGCATGCACAAGAGTGGCTGGATGGGAAGAGGGGTTCTTAGAGTTTAGGTTGTCCAGGTCATCCTTCTCCAGACAATCATAAATCGCCAATACTTTCTTGAACTTGGCCATGGAAATGTTCCTCGCCTTTATCTCTGCCTCCATAAACTTAGAAGTTTCAGTTGCTGCTTGAAGCTTTGCCACCTGGGTGGTTGTAGTTAGGGTTGTTTCGGAGGAAAGGGAGGGTGAGGCATTGTAAAATCATCCAGAGGATGAGGGAGTAGGTAAGAGACCAGCAGTATTTGCAAATGGGATGTAATGTGTAGATAGAGTAGAGGATCTGGTCCACACATTCTTTCCACTCCTAGGAACTTTCCCACTCTTGGCACCTCTCCAGCTCTTGTTATTTTTGAATGGCTTCCTAGTGGGGTTGAGGCCTCTGGGTTTTGGAGCCTGGGTTGGCTGTTTGGGCCAAATAGGAGCAGGCTGCGAATTGGTTAAGGAAGGAGCACAGATGTCCCAGCTACGCCTATATTTAGTAGGATAAACTATTTTATCAAATGCAAAAAACCTAGAGTCAGGTATTTCTTTACCCTGGTGAATCTTGATTCTAATTCTTGCAAAACCCTGATATTTCACCCGATCAATGGAAAGGTTAGCAAACTCAGAGACCATAAGGTGAAAGACTTCTACATTCCATAGATGATGGGAAATCCCTTCTAGTCTAATCCAAACCCCTTCTTCTCTCAGAGTGAAAATCGCATTGGAGTTGGGGGTCCAATGTATAAAGGAAGCTGGGAGAGATTGGAGGGAGGACCCATACAGGTTGAGAGTCTCATTTTTGACCTTTAGGGAATGGAATTTCAAGAGGAACTTTCTTGGGGAAAAAAATCCTTGACTTCTATCCCTGAAGGAGATGGCCAGTTGTTGGATATGTGATATTCCAGGATTTCTTTAGAAAGTTGTGTAGAATGCCCTGTAGCAATGGCGCAACAAGAAAGAGAGAGGAGGAGGTCACAGGTTGCTTCTGAAGGTGGAATGATAGTAGGGTTGTGGGGAGTGAGACCCGTCATGGTAGGAACTAAGGGGGATAGATGCCGGTGCCTGATAAAATTTATAAACCGCCACCGAGTGTGAAGGAGAGTTGCATTTAAAGCAAAAGTCAGAATATTTACAAGATTTTTTAGAGTGACCACGAAAACCATAGCTAAAGCATCGTCCTGTTAAACGACAGAAGCTTACCAACGACGTGCAACTCTTCCTTCTATTCATCACCTTCCACCCTTCCTTTTCCGACTCTTTAGACCAAGTAGAGAGAGCTTCTTTGCCCCAAAAGTTTGTAGAGGAAATAGAGGAGGATAGTGGAGAAGCTAGAGCGGCAAAGCGAGAGCCGAGGGGTAAAGGTAGAGGAGAAGAATCGTTTTTGTCAGAGAAGATCTCTTTATCAGAGATGAAGGTCAGATGATTCGTAGTGTCATAAATGTTGTAGTGAGAAGGAGATAAATAATTTATTTCTTTGCACGATTCTGCCTGGCATTGAATGCTGGAAATGACAAAGCGGCGATACGAATCGCTATTGTCAGAGAAATCCCAAGAAACACAATATTGCTTAGACTGTCCCATCGAATCACTAATTAATGGATTAGGAACTAATTGCACTAAGCCATGGTAAAGCTAGGGATTAACGTTATTTATATCTTGACAATAAGAATAATTAGGGTAAAACACATTATGATCCAAATTAAATTTCGGAGGTTGGTACAGAGAGAAGCCCCACACGGAGCTCGAGGCAGCTTCTGAAGTTATAGTGGATGTGTCAACACCTCGAGAATGTCGCTGACCCTCCGTCTCCCTCGAGCATACCAAATGTTCGTTATTCTGGCGACGTCCCATCGGAGAAAACTTGCTTGCTAGTGCATCGAAGGTGACCAGAGGGTCGGAAATAGTAGGAAAAATCTCCAAATATGTAGGGCTACCATCCATATAACTATTATTTTCTAATTCACAGAGAGGCGAAACTGATTCCAGAACCCTTGCTGGAGTGACGGCGATAGGGTTTGGACATGAAGCATCATAAAAAGATATAGAAAAGTGATTGTTCACACAACTACCAGAGTATACATTCAAATCTACAAACAGATGACACCGAGCAAGAGTATTTAACCAACTAAATGATAGCTCTTTGATACGAAGGAAACAATCCACAATCACATCGATTTTAATTTCAGAGGGAAGATGGCATGAAGAACTATCAAAATATATAACATGCAAAGTACCAGATCTAAGTCGAAAGGCCACGGATCGCTCTAAAAGGGGCAGAGCCCTCCAAGGAAATCGAAATCTACGTCTCGTCGACCATTCATGGGGAAGATCTGCCTGGGGAGCAGACCAAAGCCCCGAAGATGAGAAAGGGGAAGTGAGTTTCTTCCCGGAACTACTTACTTGCGGGGAAGGAAGGGAAGTCGAGGGGGGGGGGCATCGACGATCCCTCCCAAGTGGCGCGACTAGAGGTTCGTCGTCCTCCAAGAGACGCGCCTTGAAGGCACTCCATTCAAAATCAGTGGCTTGCTGAAGGAGCTCACGGAGACGGGAGCGATGTCGCCAGAAAGGGTTTTTTTGCTAAGGGAGTTTGCGTCGTGGAGAACCCATTTTGCGTCACCGAAGGCACTCATCTTGAGCAATCATCTCTCCATCAAAACATCCTTCCATTTTTTTCCCCTAATAGACTACAATTGACAAACCTACATTTTATGTATAGTTTTTTTTTTTTGTAAATAGTAGTTACATTTTATATATAGTTGACAACCAACCGTGTCAGTTGCACTATATTCCTCCAAAAACAAAGGGTTATGTTTGATTTAAAGTAGGATTTTTTTTATTTTTTTGATTCCAATGCAAAAAATAAAGATTTTATTTTTATTTTTTAACGGGCAAAAAAATTTAAAAATCTTCATTCGGATTGATAATGTAAGAAATTGGGGATCTGCTTCTCACATAATATGGCATAAAATATGCTAGAAACAAAATTTGGCAAAATCAAACACATATTCAACTCATTAAACCTATAAAATCCTTATTCCCAAGCTGATGTTGATGGCAGAAGAAGACAAAAACGAGAGTGAATCAACTTACATCGACTAAAGGACAAAATGACATCTGAGCATTCTTCTCTTTTAGCTGTGTTAGGCTTAAAGTTTGATTTGAATTTTCCATAGAATGTAACTTATAATCAGAAATTCACACACCTTAAATCCTGACTTCTATGAAATTTGCATAGCAGAAGTTTAGTCGGCTCCTACAGTCAAGTTGACTATATTTTCTTGTTTGATTCAAATTCTGATTACGAAACGACTCTGTCAAAATCTATGTTAACATTATCTGCTGTGGTTAATGATGTTAACATTAACATTAACGTAACTGTCTTCAACTTGAAGCGTAAATTTTGTCTTTACCTTTTGTTGTACTGGTTCTCTTGTCAAAGTAATGCTTTCAAAGAGGTTTGACCAGGACTTTGTTGACCACAGGTGACATTATTTGCATAGAGAGTACATTTGGTAATTTCTTACATGATCTGGTAACACAACACAAATATAGTATGATGTAATCGTATTGTTTATTCTTGTTGTGTTGCGTGCATTTATCATGACAATCCAACAATATTAAACATATTATTTTCAAGTCTAGTGTTAATAAAAAAAATAATATATATTGAGATTATCATTGTACTTATTATAACACATTGCTAGTATGAATATACATTTAACACAATAATATATCATCAAAATAGAGTTGTAATATAAATTATACATGAAGGATCAATCATTATTAAATTACGAAAAAGGGAATAAAAAAGTAAAAAAAAAAAAGAATACATCAATCACTCGTAAAAAATCAAATAATTAATATACTGACGGTACAGTATCAGTAGATTGATAATACATATTCTGTACATGTTGGGGGAACAGTGCAACTGACAACTACATTATCATTGTACTTATCATGTAGTTTTTGTGTAAGTTTTTTTTACACGAAAGTAAAAATATCATTTTTATATCTGCTACAACTACCATGTACATGACTTGACACAGTACCAAACGTATATAAGATGACAGTAAAAATATATGGTACGATAAGACTACCTGGTCTAATATGGCTGTGATGTAGTGGTGCAAATTAATATTGTTATTCGTCACCATCTACTGTTGCCCTGGAGCCGAGTTCCCAATTTTAACCATGATAAAACAAATGAACTTCTCAAAACTGTGAAGTGTCCATTTAAGCAACTTAATGAAACACTGCTATTTTAAAAATAGAATATTCCTTCATGGTAACCATGGATGTCTTGCAAATCAAAGAATATTTAGTTTTGAAGTTCCATCCACACACAACTGAGTTGCATGGCATTTGATTATCGAAACTGCTACCTGTTGGGAACTTCATATTTGTAAGCCACTGCCTCATGTTATGTTATGTATTAGAAAATATATATCTTAACA
Source organism: Posidonia australis (assembly GCA_024699735.1). Taxonomy (NCBI): domain Eukaryota; kingdom Viridiplantae; phylum Streptophyta; class Magnoliopsida; order Alismatales; family Posidoniaceae; genus Posidonia; species Posidonia australis. The sequence goes on from JAMKQA010003891.1 coordinate 26,408, forward strand.
GTCTGATTGTTTAAAAAAATATTCACCTTATCAAACTAAATTGAATCATAGTAATTTACAGATAAATTAACCGATTGGACGGCTCGAACCTTCCCTATATTATCTGTTCAGTTATTTTTGTATATCTTAAAGTTTATATTCTAAATATTTTGATCACGAGTCAAAAGGTCGAAAGGAAAAAATATAATATATATAGAAGTACACTAGATTTCATATGAATCAATGTTTTTTTTATATATCTTAAGATAGTAGACCTTTTGGATATATCAATTATATTATAATTTTTTATTTCAGTCCAGTTTAAAAGTTACATTATAACCTTTTGTTACAGTCCAATTTAAACTGAACCAGCAATAAATGAGACGATCGATTTTATAATGTCAGCATTGATTTCACCACTTCCTTGCATTTTTTTTTCTCTTTGGATAACAAGTTCGACATAATAAATTTTATTTAAAGGAAATTTGCGCATATGGTGCATAGTGTGTATTCCTAGTTTATGCATTTATCCATGGCAGCATTAATTAAAGTAATGACAATAGCCAACTCATCATCTTGGCTCCATGTGGACGATAATTGTTCTAGCTTGGACCAATAATGGATGACAACTTTCAAGCGATGTTTATTTTTAGAGATCATCAAGAATTTCAATGTAGATATATTTTATTTATTTATAGTTGTCGATTCTTCTTTTTTTACTAACGTAAAAACAGAAAGAAAGAAAGGTTTTTGGTCATTTAAAGGATCTTAAGACCAATACAACCTTAGCAACTTTAGTGTTTGAATACTTTTAGAAAACTGCAAATGGTGTAAGGCTTTCAAAGTCATCGGACTAAAATGTTTTAAAAGAACGATTTAGTATAAATCCTTACTGTTAAAAAAAATCTACAATCACGATTAAACCAAACTATATTCTTTCCAACCCATACCATTGAATCCCTCTCGTCCTTTTTCACTCACACCCTTACCCTTTCTACCTTCGGCAACACTTCTTCCATCCTCCTCCACTTCCAACCTACTTCCATCTCGGTTGCCTTCCCTTCCATCCTCTTCCTTCACTGTCTACCCTGCTTCCACCCATCATTTGCCTCTCACCCTCTTTCTCCTACCATCCTCCTTTACTTGGTCTTGATTACATCCCTCCCTCCCTCCTTTATACCGCTCCTGCTCCTCCAACCACACCACTGTCCCTCCTCCTCCTTTGGGCATCCTAGTGTACCAATTGAGAATCCTCGACTTCAATTTAAAGAATTATACATCCATCGACTTCTAGCATCCCCTGCATTATTGATATCATCTCATTTATCTTTAAGCCCTTCTTTGGATTAAAATAAGAAAAATAAGAATAAGTAGAAAGTGATAGTAGTATTTTGACTGTATTGTTTTTTTTAAGTGATTTTTTTAAATGTGGATTGTAGATATCCCATTTTTGAATTTTCGAGAATTAATTAAAGATAGGAAACTTTTTTGTGCCCTAAATCATATAACTAAGGATATTTAGCATATCTTCCAGATTTTCCATAATTTATTTAGAAATATTACTTGATTCAAGGTCGTTAGCTATGACAGAGCTAACATACTCAAACTAGTGCAAGTTTGAGTACCTTGAACATTTTTCTTAATACAAGGTCGTTAGTTGTAGTAGAACTAATACACTTAAACTAGTAACAACTTTAAGTACCTTAACATTCATTAATGTGAGGTTGTTAGCTATGATAGAGTTAATACTCTCATTCTACTCAAATTAGTGATAGGTTTGAGTACATTAAACATTATTTAATGCGAGGTTATTAGCTATGGCAGAGTTAATACTCTCGTTGAACTCAAATTAGTGACAGATTTTGAGTATTTTAATATTAAATAAAATATTTTTATGATTTTCTGAAATTTCTTAAGTTATTCCGAACTTTTAACATTTCTCTTTAGATTAATATAACAGATAAGGGAAAAATTACAGAAACTAACTCATTACCTGTCTGAGAGGCGATAAAACTCATCGCTAGTTTCAGTGGCGACGAGTCTTGTCACTAGTTGAAGAGGCAACGAATATTTTGGAGTTCTCTCATTGAATATTTTAACATCCTAGGCTTTAATATAATATATGAGATTTTTATAAAGTGTTTTACTAATTTTCCCATAATTATTAATGTTTATATTATTTTCCTAGCACTTAAATATAAGATATATCATATAAACTTTTAAAAATAGCAACTAGTTGAGGAAAGTAATAGAAAATTTTAGAATATAGATGACGTTAGTTTTAAAATATTATATTTTTATTTTGGTCAAAAAAGAGATTTTAAGTTGGTTATCACATTTTTGAATGTTATAACTATATTTAATTCAAAATTTTTTTTAAAAAGGAAGATAAATCCCAAAATATCCAAGTAGTTATAATTTTGGACTAGCTCAAAAATATCCACAAAACTAATTAACCTCCTCTTTGTAATTATAGAAGATATTAATTTTAAATTTAGATTACTTAGTGTATAAGTATTTGTTTAAATTGGATATTTATTAAAAATATCTTTTCATTGCAAAGAAAATTTAAAAAATGGAGACTAAGTCATAGACAATTCCTAGATTCATAATAACTTAATTGGGAATATTAGTTTTACGTATTTTGAATTTTATGGCTCGACGCCTATTATAGAGGCGACTAGATTATATAGATTATTTTATTGCCTTTTGATTGTGTGACCATGCCAACCCTAGGGTTCGACGTGGAGTCGCGCCAGAGGGAGGAGATCACAGCTATGCCAAGATGGCGAAGGCGCAAGATAGGATAAAACGATAAAGAAAAGGAGTCGCCACCTAGTCTTTTAAGGGAAAGACGAGGAAAACCACAAAAGATCGAATGCATGAGATGCAAATGCGAAGGCCAGATGTCTGCTAACCAGAAGATGGGTAAGGATTCCTATTACGCACGAGGAAGGTGTCAAGCACCCTTGTATGCTCTAGAAACTCGATTTTTCTAGTCTAAATCGCTTACTAAAGGCTGGATGAATGTTTGCTATGCCTAGATTGTGCTCTAATCATGCTAATATGAATGTCAAGGCAAGACTAGATGGATGTGCGAGATGGTACGTGAAAACTGCGAAGAAATTCACATGAAAAGATGAAATCACAAAGTATGACACAATAAAGAAAATCACATGAAATGACAAGGTTCTGGGCGAGAATAGCTCGAAAAATCATACAAGTCTCAAAAATGTCAAAAATGCAACTGACTCAAGTCATCAGAATCAAAGAAAGCATTGCAGAAATCAAGGTGGGAAAACAGCAAAGAAGTTCGCATAAAATAGAAAAACAGTGAGATGTGAAGAAATTCACATAAAATGACGATGTTTTTGTAAAGAATGGTTCAAAAAACTATACTGATGTCAAGAGGATCAATAATACAACAGACCCAAATCATTAGGAATGCAGAAAACACCATAGAAATTTAAACGGAAAAATTGCAAAGAAATCTACATAAAATAGGCAAATAGTGAGATGAGAAGAAAATCACATAAAATGACGATGTTTTTGTAAAGAATAGTCTAGAAAACCATACTGAGGTCAACAAGATAGAAAGTGGGGTCAACCCGAGTCATCAAAATCATGGAAAACGTCGTGAAAATCAAAAAGGGAAAATAATCCTTGGTGGGGTCAATGTCGGCCTTCAGGTCTGTTAATATACGCCCTCAGGCGATAAAATCCAAATCAAATCGAAAAAAATCAGAAAATATGGAATGAAGATAGTCAAATCGAATATCAGATGAAGGAATCCGAAGACAGATAGGAGAAAAATCCATGGAAGAATACATGAAATGTAGACTTATTCAAAAAGGATGGACTAATGTGCAAATACAACAAAAAATTATGTAGAATGCATGGAGATGTACCTAAATGGGTAAAAGATACTAAGGAATGCTTTGGACAGAGATTATGCATGACTTGGTGCAATAATTGACATACATATGCATGAATTGATGACACTGGGGCAATTTAGTCATTTCAATGGTCAAATGTGATAAATGCATGTATAGGGATAATGCATGATCTAAGGTATGCCAAAATGTATGCAAAATGTCAGGGAAATGAAAACGTGCAAAGGAAAATGTCTTAAAAAAATAAAACAATGTAAAAACAATAAAGGACAAGTATAAGGATGTAACGCCTCGATCCCGAGCACGTTACCAAATCACAGTATCATAAGCAAAATTACAATAATTACAGAAATATTAAATAACTGTAACTAAGGCTCACCTTCAGGATCTCAATGTGCGGCTAGAAGCTCTGATTCCTGCATCGGAACTCGACTGCACCTGAAAACCAAACAAGCACGCGTGAGTGACATCTAAGTCACCCAGTACGTGCCCCAAACACACAAACACAAAGTATCCGGAAAACTATAACAACTCATCTCTTTAATTTTCAAAGCTTGGTTTTCTTTTGAAAATCCTCTTTTCTTTCCTTTTTTTTCTTTTATTGGAAGCCACTTGGGAATTTCATCCCAAATTCATATTCTTTTCAAAAGCCATGTTTCTTTTCTTTTCTCAAAACATTTGGAAACTCATTCCAAAACCACATTCTCTTTCAAAAACACACCTTTACATTTCCTTTTAAAACCTTTGGAATTTATTTTCCAAAACATATCCTTTTCAATACTTGGGATTTCTTCCCAAAATCACACTTTCAAATTCACATTTCTGATCAGATCCAGCCTAAAACACAATGCCTCTCGGGCGTAAAACCAAATCATAAATACTGGCTGGTAACTGGTTAAAACATCATCATTATTCCATTTCAGGATTTTAGGACTATTTCTTAAGTCCAATCCTGATCAAATCATATTTCTTTTTCTTTATTCATTTCCACTTTTCTTTACTGTTGTTACCTTGATCAGGGGTAACCAGGCGCACAAGCAGTAGGCGAGGACATCCTTTCCCCTACCTTCCTGCACTACCGTGGTGAAATTCCCCTTGCGGGATGCCACCGTCTCGGCCAATCAGCCTTAATTTCTTTCATATATGCACGGGGATACGTCTTTGTCTGACGCCCCATCAGTGACCCGAACAACTAGGTACAACGACCCAGGCTCAGCCTACACCGTTGGTGACCCGAACAACTAGGCTCAATAACCTAGGCTCAACCTACACCGTCACGAGCTCGGTGAGCCGAACAACTAGGTTCAACGACCTAGGCTCAAGCTCGGCCTACACCGTCTCAAGCTCGGAAACCACAGTCGTGTCTGACAACTGGTTTCATTGAAGCCTTTTACTCCTACCACGTTGTCTACACCAACCCCCGTGGTTCCTTAACACATTATTAGTGTTTCATTTCAAAACTCTTTAAACTTTTCTTTTCAAAACTATTTTCCATTTCATTCTTTCCGTTGCAGGAATCTGTCTCCTTGCAACACTTGACCCTCCACTGGGGTCCCAACTCAAGTCATGAAAACCATGCTTAAAATCATAAATTGGGTCTCATACCCAAAAACCACGCATAATCAGCCATTTTGTTCATTTATAGGGTCTAAAACCTAAAACCACACAAAATCATTTTTTTCATTCATTTATGGGATCAAATCCCAAAACCATGCCCAAATTTATTTATTTGGGTTCCACATTCCTCCATGTCATTACATGGGGAAAACATCACTTACATATGCTCAACATACCTTTTAAAACCATTTATCATCCATTTGCATTCATATCTGTCCATATCATGGCCTTGGCAAAAACGGCAGACCGAATTTCAGGTTCGGTATATCGAAATCCTTTGATTCGGTATACCGAACTTCTTCGATATACGACCGAGAGATTTTAGTCTACCGAAGCCAACAATCCTAGCTTAATTTGTCAGGATTTCGGCATACCGAATTCCTTGCAGACAAGGCACACCCCTGTTCCAGGCGGCGAAAAATCGCCTAATGTGGGAGTTCTGATCGGACCCCCCAAACACGTATCACAATTTACCATTAAATCATGGAGTGTAGACCCTCGAGTCTACTTCAAAATCCCTCAAATCATTCCTTAATCCATCAACTATGTGATTCATACAAAAATCACAAAGGGGAAGAGCTCAGTGAAACCTACTGTAGCTTACACCCCCAAACACATTC
>JAMKQA010003892.1:0-26648 GCA_024699735.1 Posidonia australis
GGATAAAAGAGTGATATTTCTGAGCATAGGACACACCCCACACATCATGCACCTATTAGCATAAGGCACTTAAGCATGGCATGGCATATCGCCCACGGGCGTATAGCAAGAGGCTGAAAAGCCAACATTTCATTGGAGAAATCATAGAAGACTGATTTTATCGGGCGTGCGAGGGTGCCTAACACCTTCCTCGTACGTAACAGGGATCCTTACCCACATCTTTTTTGTTTTCGTAGACTTGTCCTTATTGTTTTTTGTATGATTTTTCATGTTTATGGTTTTCCTCGTCTTCCATAATAGACTAGGTGGGGACTCCTGCATTTTGCATTTGTTTTGTTTTTCGACGTGATTTTGCCGATCGTTTCGCATTCTTTTGCGGAATCTCCTCGCCGGCATGGTTACAGATACCATGTTAAGATAAGATGGAAAATTCACCAAAACCTTTGCTTCATATACCAGAGGTGTTACATATTTATACACGTAGGGTAGAATGAGCTAAAGAATAAAGGAAAGAAGGTTCTGGAACATGGATGCAGTGTGTATGAAGAAGTATGACACTATTAACGTGTGCTATCTTTCACACCGAGCTCATAATCGTTGACGATGTTCGGCAGAGGTGGGGAGAAGGCTCCCTTGCATGCATCATGCCCAGCATTGCACCCATGCATCCATCTTGGCCTCCTCGACCTCCCAGAAGCGCTAGAATGCGCTGTCGGCGTCCCCAGCTCGAGCTCGCTGGCTCAGGCGCCGTCTGAACCCGTCACCGACAGGGTAGATGGGTGGAGTGATCCAGGGCATCCCTATACATTTACACGACACCGTCGGCTCCCTCGCATGCTCCTCCACCTTTCAGACGCTTTGAAGCGCCTCACCGACGACCTGCAGTCCTTGCCCGTCTTCTCCGGTGCGTCTGAACCCGTCACCTGTGAGGTAGATGGGTGGAGCGATCCAAGCAGCCTCCCTAGCATCTAGGCACGTAGGTTTATTCCTAATGGTATCCTCTAGCTTCGTGTGTTGTTTGCACCACGTTTTGGCCGTTTCTCGCTGCACTTCATCACTGCATCGCCGTGGCCGGCGATAGGTTACCCACACGAGGCCGTCGGCCATTGACTGCATGACTCAACCCATTCCAGCCACATCTTGCATAGCACATGCACTCCCTTCCTCTTCCTCAAGCTCCAGAACGCTCCACAAGAGCTCCCAGGGCGTGTGGCCACCTTCCATGGCTAGCGGTGCTCTAGAAGCTCCAGCGAACCTCAACTGAACGAGGAGGAAGAACGGCCACTCCACTGCACTCTCACAACATCCAGGTTCCTTCCCCACCATCAGCTGAAGCTCCACGATGCCCCAGAGAGCCTCATTGAGCTCACGGCCCTCTTCCATGGCATGTCGAGCTCAATGACGGCCGGCATTGGCGAGTGAGGTCAGGAGAGCAACCTCCGCATGGTTTTCGAGCATTCATTGCATACATAACATCCCCAGCATCCCCTTGACCTTTTGCAATCACCATTGTTCAACGAGGCTGAGTGCAGTGGGTCTCTAGAAGCTTACAGTGGCCAAAAAACTCACTGAAGATCGACGACGAAGACGGAGGTAGGTGGAAGGATCCAGGTGGCCAGTCACGCATCCATAAGTTGCATTTTGATCTCTAGCATGCACTCTAGCTTAGCCAACCAGCATTCACAAGTTTAGCATTCATGGCATCACGTGATCGAGCGGCAAACATCGCTGTCTGGCTGTCTAACTGGAGCGTGGGTACCAAGTGCAAATACCAGGTGCGGTTCCTGCAATCATCACCTAGACTTCGAGCCAGTAGCTCGCTCGATCCTCTCCTGATTCCTAGCATCTACCACTGCATATCGCACGCCCTTGCATCCATGCATGCATTTCGATCATTTTTCGTCGTTTTCAAGCATTTGAATCACCCGTTTGCAGTGTCAAAGTTCGCTTGTCGGAACTACAAGCGACTCGCATAGTTTACTAGTGCGGCTTGGTCGTGGAGTTTGCCAGCGTGGATTTTGCAGTTCCAGGCAGTGAACTGATAGTGCGCGTCTTGTCTTCGCAGCCGGTTTCCTCGACTAGCATGCATCCTGTCGGAACTACAAGCGACTCGCATAGTTTACTAGTGCGGCTTGGTCGTGGAGTTTGCCAGCGTGGATTTTGCAGTTCCAGACAGTGAACTGATAGTGCGCGTCTTGTCTTCGCAGCCGGTTTCCCCGACTTGCATGCATCCAATCTAGCTTCCTGCCATGTCTAGCATCCACCGCATAGCATTGTGGCATTCATCACATGCATCATTGCATTAGGCACACCTAGACGCACTCTAAGCACGCATTAAGCACTTAAGCAAGCACTTAGCAGGCATAGCATCATATCGCCGTACATTGATCGGCATCGACATTTCCACACATGCGAGTGATTAATCCAGAAAAATAGACTCGTCGGATGCATGAGGATGCCTAACTCTTTTTCTATGTGTAATAGGAGTACTTTCCCTCTCTCTGGATCATAAATGACCATTGTGTTGTCATCTTTAGGCATGAGTCACGCATTTAGCAGCATTCGTATGCACTTCGTGTAGCATTGCATGTTTTTCATGCTTTTTATCGATTTTCCTCGTCTCCCAACAGTATACTAGGTAGCAATTCCATTTTTTGTCTTTTTCCTTTGTTTTTCCTGTTTTTGTTGCATTTTTCTCATGTTTTCAAGTCAAGTGTTCTTTCTTAGATTCGTCAAGCCTTCACTGTGACCTTATCGGTTTTCATGTGCTTCCTCGGTCGCACACGAGTTATTGCTAGCATGGTTACAGATTCTCTTAATTATTATTACGTTATAATCACCTATAAGGTTAACATGGCACTGAACATATCAAAAACCATTAAAAACATATTCCTAGGGGCTTAAATGTAATTTACACAAAACCTAAGAACTGAAAAGTAATTTTCACAAAGTTTAGCAACCAAATGTAAATTTTACTTAACTTAGGGACAAAAAGATAATTATTATAAAACTCAGAGACTTAGTGCAATCTTAGCATAAGCTAGGGACCTAAAAGTAATTCACACAAACTATAGGGTTTAAAATGTAAATTGTCCAAAACACTATTCATCGATTAACCACAACTAAATTTTTGATACTAAAAATTTATTTTTTATCCAAAAATCACAAACCACATACTAAAATGAAGATTTTACGAATTCTACAATCTAATATCAAAAATCAAAGATTTGACCAACGAATCCCCAAAAATTATCAAACAAAACCTATGAGCATTATGCCACTATTCATCCAAATAGTGTACCCGATGCCATTAATGGCCATAAGACTATTATAAATCTCTTAGAAATTTTTTAAGCATTAACACTACAAAATCACACTATCATACTCTTACATTAAAATAGAAGGGTCTACGAGATATGTACCTTTCATCGACGAGTACGGACGACAACGACACCACCTCCCACAAGCTAGATCTCCTCCCTCTCCATCACTTTCTCCTCCTCTCCCTCTGCCTCTCCCTCTCCCTCTTTACCTCCCCTCCTCCTCCCCCTCCTTTCCGCCTCTTCCTCTCTTTCTATAAATGTAGGTGGCTTATGGAGGAAGCTATAAGAGTGATTTACGAAAGAAGTTTCTCGAATAACTTACATAAAAAACTTCACGAATAGTTTACTGAGGAAGCTTCACGAGTAAGATTCAAAAGTGACTTCTAAAAGAAGACACACGAGTGGCTTCAGAAGGAAGACTCATGAGTAACTTGTCGAAGAAGACTTATAAGTGGCTTCCAGAAGAAGACTCACGAGTAACTTCTCGAAGAAGACTCACAAGTGGTTTCCGGAAGAGGACTCACGAGTAGCTTTTCGAAGAAGATTTACAAGTAACTTCTGAAGGAAGACTCACGAGTAACTTCTCAAAGAAGACTCATAAGTGGCTTCTAGAGGAAGACTCACCTGTAGTTTATCGAAGAAGATTCACAAGTAATTTTCGAAGAAAGATTTATAGGTAGCTTATAGAGGAAGCCATGCTCGAGTAGGGTCATAAACACCCAAGCACAACCACACAACCACTTACAGCTTAAGTGACTCATGTCAAGGGAGACCAACTACCCAAACGCACCAACAAATCTCTATAATCTCGAAACAATCCTCAAGGCCTCCACAAGGGTCTACTTGGCAACGCAACCCTAGAACACCAGGACACGACATCCAAAACCAAGCAACGATGCTAAAACCACATAAACACAGCTTAATTCCTGAGTTCTAAAATCTGCGCTTCCTGCGCTAGAAAGGTGCACCAACAAATTGTGCCTCCAAATTGTGGCTGATCCACACATACCACTGGTATTAAACGCGTGCCAACGTGCATCCAATATAAAATGCACCATACTTTGAGTCTAATACCAAGAAAGTCAGAAAAAACTAATGAAATATATGACTCAAAGTACTATTTCTAATCTAGGTCGTTACAGAACAAAATTCTCATAAGACTGAGGAAGAGAAACTAACAGAAGTAGGACAACATCTTCGTCCTCTATCTTAACGTTGATGTTCCTCAACTCCATTAATAACAGAGTATTCAATTAATCTAATTGGTCTTTCAAAGATGTACCATCTTTCATGTGGAAGGCAAACACACATTGCTTCAGAAGCAACTTGTTAGTTAAAGATTTTGCCATATACAGACTTTCAAGTTTCAACTACAGACTGGTTGTAATTTCTTCATCTGCAACCTTGAAGATGACTTCGTCGACGAGACAGAACAAGATCATGGAGTGTCTTCTCCTCTTGCGTGGAGTGTCTTCATCTGCAACTTTGTTTTATCGATTCCAGCAAATTTTGTCTTCAACAGTGGTGACCATATGCCTTGTTGTTTTAATAGAGCTCGCATCTTGATTTGTTAGAGACTGAAACTGTTATTTTCTGTGAACTTTTCAATCTTCATGTTGTGTGACAACATCTTCTTTCGTATAGATGAACCTGAAAGTTCTGATACCAATTTGTTATAAAAAATCAAGACAAACACAGTTCGAGAGAAGGAGAGAAACAAACAACACTAGTAAAATTGAGTATAAAGACGATGGTTATTAAAGAACTGTAAATAATATAATTATTAATTAATAGTTAAACCCGTCAAAAATAAATTTAAACTTTAATGGTTTAACCTGTCACAATATTATTAAAAACGAAACCACGAAATCCCTTTCCCACGTCTTCCCTCCCACTATTTCCCACTCCCCGACCACGAAATCTCCCTAATCCCTAATCAGAATCTCCACTTCTCAAGTATATCTTCCACGAAATCTCCCTAATCTCTAATCTTATCCCCAAATCATCATCTCTCCCAGATCGCCCTCCTCGCCCTCCTTGCCCTCCACCTACGAATCCACCCTCTCCACCACCTTCCCCTCCGTCACCCACCTCCTAATGGCCGCCCTCTCCTCCCCCTTCTCCAACCTCACCATCGCCCAATCCAACGCCCAATCCATCCTCTCCGCCTCCGTCGTCGACCTCAACCGCATCAATGTGGCCAAGACCTGCATCGAGCTTCTCCGCTACTTCTCCTACAGCCTCTCCCAGGCATCTATTACCGTCCCTACAAGCAAGATCAACGACACGGTGGCCTAGACAAGCGTTGCGTTGCTCTACCAGTATGACTGCTAGTCGGCCCTGAAATACGTGAACGGCATCGAACAGGTGGACGACGCTATGTGGCTCCTCCTCTCCCTCCAAGAGCTCACTAGCAACGTGTTGTTGTTGCTCTTCGCCTTCCGTCACTTCGGGGACTACACCTCCAAGTGGACGCCGCCCTAGATCGAGCGCGATGGCTACTAGGGTGGCGATTCGGCGTCGTCGATAACCAATGTTGTTGCTCATGGATCGCCTGGATCATTGTCGAAGACTTTGGATCTGAAGGAGAACCCAAATGCTAGGGTTTGCAAAGAGGGAGGGGGTGACTGCCATAGGACCGTGCATGAAAGCGGTGGACGTCGCGCCCCATTTTGGGATGGTCGATTCATGATCTACGTTAAGGAGGACGTTTACCAAGAGAATGTGATGATTCCATTGGAGAAGACGAATTTAGTTGTAGTCACAAGTTTATGACTTAAAGGCAAAAACACCAAGTGCTTAAAGGTGAAATTCTGTTATTCATTTATACGAAAATTAGAATCTTTTTTAAAAAATTCTAAATGTTTAAAGCCCAATGATGAGTCTGAATATACAGAAAATATAGAATTGAGAACAGTATGTTAACATCTTTGAGCTTAGCTTCCTTTGCTCAATGTCCAATATTAAATTGAATAAATACATCAAGGAATCTGTTTTTATGATTAGTTATTTACATTTTGTAGCTTAACTGCAGAAAATCTTAGCAATAAAAGCCATGGAGATTTATGTTACTCTAGTTCTGCTAATTGATAAGGATTGCATGAGATAATTTCGTCCATTATTTTATACCTAAAAGGAAGTGAAAAGGGTACTTAGTATATGAATATAATTATTGTTGGCAATTGCTGAAGGAAATGAAAACAATTAAGTAGGGTGGATTCTGTGAAAAGTATTAATAAGACATTTGGCTAGCTCACGAAATATTTGAGCAAATTAAATATAATTTCATGTAGCTGCTGGAAAAAGGGCTACCGCATTTCATGCAGGGGTAAGCTCTTGTATTCATTTTTGCTCAATCATGGTGCTTTTACTATGGATATGCATGTGTCACATAATCTAGTTTGGTAACATGGATAAACTTGGTGCAGATCTGAGTCTATTGATATCTAATACAGAAAGCTACCCTGTGTTTCAGTTGCCAAAACCTCATTTAAGACGTGTTCATGGTGAGTTTCATCGCAGCATTTTAGAGGTAATTGTGAGAAATTCTGCTGATGGGTATTTCACATTTGATTTGAAGTTGTGGAAACAACATGAATTAAAATGCAGCAATGCAAGATGTTGGTCTTTTCTTTGTATTTCCTTTACAAAATTTTATTTAGTTATGAGCTTGGCACTTAAGCAATCATTCTTTTTAATCGTCAGATTGTTGTTGCAACTACTACTTTTGGCATGGGCATTGACAAGTCAAATGTCCAAAGAATCATCTATTATGGCTGGCCATAGGTTTGTCCTTCGGATATAGTAATTCAATAAATATTAATAACAACATGTACCGCATTAGCATTGAACTTCCTCTCTTTCTAGTATTAGACGTAGTATTGCAAAAACAGATAGGACTCTGCTGTAGGCATTTCTTCTGTGTTAGTTTGATGGTAACTTTTAAAAACCTTCTATCGAGATTGTATAAAACAATGCATCTTCGTTTGATCTGTTATTCTATAGTAACATACTAACATGTACACTGCTGAATTTATGCTACATGTGGATTACAAACAAATTATCTTGTTGAGGTTGCTATGTACATTATTTCTACCAACAAATTTGTTTTTTGGTTTATATTGCAACATATCGGATTTTCTTCTACTTTCAGCTTTGGAAGATGGAATTTTCAATGACAATTGGCAAATTCAGTAGACTTTTGTTAAACTTTTGGGTGATTTACTATTCAAGGTTTAAACACTTATCTTTTGCTTTTTTGCCTTTAGCAATATAAGTTATATATGCAATAACATGTTTTTGTTTGTTGTGTTTAGGTTGTTGGGACCATCGAAAAAGCCATTCTTGAAGGAGGGAGGGAGGGAGGGAGGGAGTGATAATGAGCGCTCAAGCACCAAGGTTCATGGTCGTGCTATTATTGAAGTACTTGGTAGGGATATTTGTAATGAGGTTCTTGCTGCCATCTACATGGTTCGAATAGATGTTAGCTTATCTATGAGACAGGTGCTTCCAAAAGAAATAAATCTCTAAGTTACTAGTGATCTTAGAGTCCTATTTTGGCAGAAGCCAAACCTAGTATTACATACTAGTGTAGACAGAACACTGGACATGCTTGTGTAAAGAAGGCATATATAGAGGGGGAAAAGTCAAAATTATAATGTTGGTTGTCACGAGGATCCATCCCATTGTTGTATTCATAAGTTATTTGTGTAATTACCATGTTCATGAATAAGGTAGATATATCATTTATAGAAAGTTTTTTTGTTGGGAGACATTAATATTATTGTCTTTAATTTAATTTTATATAGTTCCATTCTAATGTGTATTTTCAGTGTAATTTGTCAAGGCCATTGTCTAAAAAATGTGCATTTTCATTTTTTTATGTAATTTTTTTTAAAATTTAAACATTTAATTGATGGGTTAAACTGTTACAAAAAAATTTAACTGACAGTTATAATTGATAGTTATGTCTGTTAAAAAATACATAATTTTTCAATGATTTCACTTATCAAAAAAGTCTTCCCTTAAATTTTAAAATTCAATTTCTTGACGTTGTCAACCATCAAAGAATTAATTAAATGATATTATTTTAGACGACATTAAATTTTTAACAATTGAAACTATTACATAAATATTAAGTGACGGTGGAAACCATCAAAAAATATATAGTAAATTTGATGATTTGAACCGTCATCTATGAAGACTATTTTACTATTTTACTATTGCAATCACCCAAGAGAGAGAGAGGGAGAAAGAGAAGATGTTAAATGGATGGCAAAAGAACAAAAGGAAGGTGGAGAGAAGGGACAAGAAAGAGAAGATGTTACGTGATTTGAAGCGAAAATGAATTCCTCTCGTGTTGTTACATTGGCATCATTACAGTATACAGAAAGATCTCCTGGTTAATCTGTAAAGCAGGAGACAAGAAATCGAAAAGATTCGTCGATGGTACAGGTTATTACAACAGAGTGATAAAATACATTCACACCCATTTTAGTGTTATCCAACACCATTTGCAACTTTGTGGTCTTACAGTAGTGACTAAATATGATTCACAAAGAGATAGAGAACTACTAAAAATCCAAAAACGTGGATTCTTACTTTACAAGTTGAAATCCGAATCAAATTTAAGTTCCAAAGTTGAAGTTTTAGTGAATTTTTTATGTCCTAATGTGTGCATTAAGCAATTAACCACATTCTAATCCCATGTTAGGAGTAGAAAACAAACAAAATTTTCACACTCAAATTCAGAAACCCCATGCTTAGAACCTTCAGAGTGTGAAAGAAACACTTTTAGACTAGGAACAAGAGTGGTAAGAGCAATCCCTTTGGATGTGCTTGCATGGCCTCTCTTGTAGCCAATGGTGAAGGTGGCTATTACAGAAAATAACTACTTCACTCTCCACATTCTCTAGTTCGAATTATTAAATCAAATGGGAGCAACCACCAAGAACGCAATGGCTAAGGAACAGACTTACGAGTGCACAGCGTGGTGTCCATGGCGCACGTATAGGATATCGCAAAGTCGTCGAACCCTTCGCTTCTCGTGATGGCTAGGGACGACGCCTTGAGATCGCTTGGTGTCGCCGGTGGCATTGAAGCCTCGCCATCTAGTACCTGCACCACCTGCCGGATGCTCGGCCGTGCAGCCGCGTTTGGGTGCGAACACATCAATCCCAACTTCAACACCATCTCCACCTCCGGTGGCTCGTACTCTCCCCTCATCTTTGGATCCACCACTTCTATCAGCGACCCTTTGTTCCACCACTCCAATACCCAATCCACCAGTATCTGGTCTTCCTCCGATGACCGCCTCGTCCCCATCGGCCTCTTCCCACACGCCACCTCGAGAAGGAAGCTCCCGAACGCGTACAGGTCGGTGGCCGTCGTGGCCTTGCTGGTCTTCGCGAGCTCTGGAGCGAGGTAGCCGAAGGTTCCGACCACGGAAGTGGTATGAGGATTGCTACCGTGATCGTAGAGCCGAGCAAGGCCAAAGTCGCTGAGCTTCCCGTTCTTCTCGCCATCGAGCAACACGTTGCTCGCTTTGATATCTCGGTGGACGACGACCTGCTCCCATCCTTCGTGAAGATAGAGGAGCCCTGCCGCTACGCCTTTGACGATGTGAAACCTCTCCGCCCATTTCAGCACCGGCATACCCTTTTCGTCGGTGATGTCATCGTCTGAGACGAAAAGGAACTTATCTAGACTTCCATTGGCCATGTAGTCATAGACAAGGATGAGTTCTCCTCGACGGCGACAGTATCCAAGGAGCTGCACTAGATTCCGATGCCGAAGCCTGCCCATACTAGCGATCTCCGCCACGAATTCCTTCATCCCTTGGCAAGAATTATGCGAGATTTTCTTGACGGCCACCTCCATCTTGGAGGTTCGAAGCACACCTCGATAGACCTCTCCGAATCCTCCGGCGCCAAGGATGTTGCTGTCGTTGAAGCCGTCGGTCGCCTTGTAGAGGTCCTTGTAGGAGAACCGGTGAGGTCCGTATTCGATCTCCCAGTCCTCGAGAATCTCTGCAAATTTCCTTCTTCTCCTCACCATCACCACTGCCAACGAAGAAACCATTATTAGAATCAGTACTACCATAGCTGCTGCCAACAACACGGCAAGCCGAGGTGGTGTTGCTTGTACGTGCTTGGGGGGTCTCGGAACCCGAGGAAGCTTGTTGTAATCTAGAGGTACCGCTTCCGCATCCAGGGCGAAGCTCCAGCCAAGGACATAGTGAGACGCGGTTGCAGCGCCGGTGGACGACGAGAAACCTACGAACATGTTGTCCAATAAGATCGACGAGAGGTCGACTTTGGAGACCAATAACGGTGTCCTTGGTTTAGCAACATTCAAAGGAGAGATCGTGACACTCATTTCTTTCCTCGGACTGTCGTACTCGATCCAAACCTGCATGGATTCTCCACTCGCAAGGCTCAGTTTCTTGAAATCGCCGATTCCGTCGTCGAAGTATCGCGCGGTGGCCGCGTTATACGATGTCAAGTCGTTGACGTCGATCCCGACATGGTTGTTGTTGATGTCTCCGACGTCGTAGTTCTTGACGGTGTCGAGTTCGACGGCCACGATGTTATTCATCGGCTTGTCATAGTTTGTCTCGTTGAAGAGACCCAAGTACTGGCTAGGCTGAGATCCGGGTATGTCGATTGTCGGGGAGAGGGCGAAGGCGATGCCGTGGCCGAACGTGTCCTTGTGCTTGGGCACGATGGCGAAGACAAAGGTGGTGGAGAAGGAGAGGGCACTGGAATTAATGGAAGAATCAGACGAAACGCCGGTCTTGAGGCGGAGAGGGGAGGGGTAGAAAGCATGGCCAAGTTGCTCCTTGCTGTAGTTTGTCAGCCGGAGAAGACCGGCATCGGTGATCTTCGCAGCATGCGAGAGAGTCAGGTTGCTTCCACTGAAATCATTGAAGATGAAGTTGTTAGCTCCGGTGGCTGCATCGATGGCGACGACGAGGAGTAGGAAAGAAAGGAGAGGGGTTGGGAAGGAGAAGGACATGGCTATGGAGTTCGGACTAGTGGTCATGAACTTTGGCATGGCATCTCTTGAATGGGATGGTTGGGAGGCAAGGAATTAAAGAGTGGCATGTGGTGCGATGAAGTGAACGAGGATGGGTCTGGTTGTGGTAGATATAGGAAGGATCTTTTTGGTCATTGTCTGAGAACAGCACATCTGATGGATACTGGAAGGTTTTTTTTTTTTTTGTCTTTTTCTTTTTTAACCGGAGGAGGGTAAGATTTTCGAAGTGACTCCGATGATATTGCACTTGATGTTACGGGTTAATTGTGCGAACAAATCTTGCAAGGTTTTACTAATGTACTTAGTAAATCGGACACGTTCAATGTACATAGTAAATATAATTAATTAGTTAAAGGTTTTAGTTAATTTAAGTTGATAATTAGTAAAGAAATTAAGAACTAACTTGTTAAGAATAGAAAATAAAATGAACAAAATTACAAAAGGGAGTGCAATTAATAGAAATTGTTATATATTTGTAATTTAGAAGATGTAATATGTATATATGGTTTATGGATTTTAATGATCGACAAATTCAAATAATATTATGAGCCAATACAAGCATTGCTCAGTTAGTAATTTAATTTATAATATTCTTTTGACTTTACATTCTATCATTTCTTTAGTTGTATAGGATATTTGTAATGATGTATAATGCATTACATATTTTGTGTACTTTCATTTGTCTATTGAACTAAATGTGAAATGAAGTTCTTTAGTAGTACAATTCGTAAGTATAAAAGATACGTTGCTAAATTAATAACATTTACATGTCGATTAGTTGTACAATTTTCATATGTTATAAGTAGTTCAATATCTACTATTAATGACTTTGTAAGAGTTTTTAGATAGGAAATTATATATTATTATATTAATGATCAAATTGTGAAGACAATGAAGAAAGCATAATGTGTATAAGTTTTTTGTTCTATTGTAGGTTTTCAAAATGAAAATAAAATCAACAAAAGTGAAACATATGATGACAATAACGAGACATCCAATTTAGAATTAATAGCAATTATAACACTTTAAATCGAAAATTTATCATGTAGTTTGCACATTTGGGATGCATAGATAATTATCTTCTAGTTATTGCATGGTCTATCATTGAGAAAGGGTTAAACATAAAATCATTTACACCTATGTTATAGAGTATAATAATTTAACATCTTAGTTTCTTACTTTAAAATGTAATTTGCACCTTTTGACTTTGGATTACATGTGAAATTGTTTTGTAGTTATCAATATTTGAAGAAATCTAGTAATACGAATAGTTAAATACATTTCAATTATAATATAGAAGGTAATTTTATTAAATTGTGTTATCATACAAATTTAGTGTTAATTATTAAAGAAGGCAATCACCTTCATCTTCTTTTTGTTTCTCCCAACTTCTTTATGTTTTTGTCCATAAATTGAGTGTTAATTGTTGTGTTTCATGAAAATTCTTTCTCTTTTGCATATATATATTCAAGAAATACAATTAAACAACTAAAAAATATATGCAAATGTTGAGATTTTCTTATTATATAAAGTGCAAGATTTATTAGTTTATAATTTTACATATACATAAATGATCAGACTGACATACAACTAAACAAAGGACCAATTTAAGATGCAAGTTTTGATAACATTGTAATGTTTTATTTCCAATACTAATATTTATTTCTTGCTTAAACATTCTTAAGATATGTTCTTTTTTGTTTAAACATATGAACAAATAATGATAATTTTTCTAATAAATAAGAATAACTATATTCAAGCATTGATAAGAGAAAAATTGAGTAACATATGATATTTATAAAAGTAACATAAATAATAAAGTTAATCTCTCAAATATATTGTTATACATTATTTAAGTAAAAAATAATTATTTTCAAGATCATAATTTAAAAATATAAAGTAAAATTTATTTATTTTGTATCTTTTGCACCTCCTTTGCACTTAGTGACTCTCTTAGTATATTGTTCTCTTCTCTCTCCTTTGATCTCTTTTCTTTTTATTTTTTTGACCATTAAGGTCATACGATTAATGTGAAATAAGAAGATTTTCAAGCTATATATATTATTGTGTTCTGATCTCTCTCTTCTCATGTCTTCCTTTTTTTTATAACTAATAAGGCAATGTGATTACTATAACCAAGTGGAAGATTGTACCTTTTGTTGATAATATTGACCCAATCTTAGGCTTGTTTGCTTTACTAACTGTTGTAATGATTGACAATATTTGATGATAACATTTGTTTGCTTGATTTAATGTTGTTACGTTTCTCGGGTATTGTATTTTTTATCATTTCAATAGAAGTATAGTAAATGACCTTCTTACATAATTTGCTTTATTAGCTATTGTGTTGATTGGGAACATTTGATGGTAATGTTTACTTGATTGATTTGTTCTTGTTATTACCTGTTGTGATAATTGGAAACATTTGATAGCAATATTTACTTATTTAATATATTCCTATTAATAAAATTTATTACATTAATTATGTTATCAATTAAGTGGTACATATTGTTAAATGATATTAATTATAGTTTAATAAGTAATTTGAGCCAAATAAGATTAATAGAATTTATTATATTAATTATGTAATCCAAAAAGTAGCATAATTGTGGTTTATTAATGATAAATACAAATAACACATGACATGATAAAGTAGTTGGTATTAATTGACTTTAAATACAAAAGTCACGTGATACAGTTACCTGCACAGTAAAAAAATGATAATTAATAATATAAAATAAATATAGATAATTATTTGATATAAGTGTTAACCTCTTCACTGATGTCATGTTGAGTAAAATGTGAAGTACGTAGTAACCCCTAGATGTGCCAGAGGAATTTTAGGCACATATGCCATACACTGTCAGAGATCGTCCGGTTCGTGGTTGATGGGTCTACTTAACAGTAATAATTGCATTGTAAGGATGGACCAGTACTCCACGTGGCAACGCCTCGTGTCAGAGGAATTTGAGGCACATGTGCCACACACTTTCGGAGATCGTCCGGTTTGCGGTTGATGGGTCTATTCAATAGTCGTAATTGCATTGCCAAGGAAGGACCAGTACTCCATGCGGAAATAAATTTCTACCCTTGAAGCAGACCAAATGTAACGCCGATTTGGGGCTGACCTGCCTCATCTTCTCTTACTTTACACAGAACGCGGGGCCCACTTGTCTGGGGCCCATAATTGATCGGCCCCAAGTCGGTGTTTAGTAAGTTGGCCTGAACATCTAGAGAGGTTTGCAAAATTAGGTGTCGAGATAATAATAAAGATGTATAATACAGTGTGGTTTCATTTTTTAACTTTTATTTATTGTTATCGTGAGGTTTTTAATTTGGACGACTAGAATTTACCTAAAATTCTATAAAAATTGAGACCTTTAGATGGATTTATGATAGTTATATTATGATAAAATTTTACTAATTATATATTCTTTTGGAGTATAATAAATCAATCCTTAATTAAGACTAGAATTTTAAAATTGCATATAAAAATATTATACTGTCTTACACGTAAGGTTGGATCAGTCTAGGAGTTAATTAGAGTAGATGCTAGAATGATCACCAATTAAACTATTTTAACTAACCACAAACACATAATTAAAAATAAACGAGTACAAATTAATTCAAGCACCAAATACAAGAATTTTTATACTGATTCAACACATTAGCCTATTGATAATGTCTCATTGTCACAGTGGCTGGGAGAATTCTAAATTCGTCACAGGTTTTAGGTTCGAATTCTGAGACATGCATAAAAATTCACCTCTTACTATCTCCACCGTGAACAAAAAAAAAAAAAAAACACATTAGCCTACTCCAATCCCCACGAGCTCTTACTTGGACTTTTGGCAAATCTCCCTAATTGATTTAGAAAGGATTTGTATGTATCGTCAGAAGTTGAAGATAATATATGTATATGGTGTCAAAATGTTATGAAACAAATAATGGCTCAGTGGAAGTAAACAATAGTAGAAAAATCTCTTCCCAAGAGCCATCTTTACAACTCTAATTTTCAAATTCTTCACACATGGGTCAACCCTTGCACCATGGGTCTGCTATTAATAGTTCCTTATTTTAAATACGCCCACAGTATACATAAAATGATTCTTGATTTTAAGTAGGCATACACTAGCTAACCCCTTCATTATGGGCCTACTCTTTAAGTTTTGAGGATGGTTAAATAGAGATTTTTAATTTGGATACATAAAATTTCATAAAAATTGAGATCTTAAGATGGATTGATGACAGTCATATTATGATAAAATTTTACTTATACTTTTTGTAGTATGATAAACCAGTACTTAATTAAATTTAAAATTTTAAAAGTACATATAAAAACAATATAGTTTCTTACATGTAGGATTGGATCACTCTAGGAGGGAGTTGAATAGAGTGGATGCTACAATAACCATTAATCAAAATATTTTAACTAATCTCAAACACACAATTAAAAATAAATCATGTACTAAAACAAAAATTCTTATACTAGTTTCACATACTAGCCTACTCCAGTCCCTAAGAGCACCTACTTAGGCTTTCGACAAATCTCCTTGACTTTCTTGTAGGTAAAGCCAAAACCTTAACCGTCTCATAAACAATCCTTCACCAGAAGCCTTCGCAAAATCGAGATGCAACTGTAGCAATTTTGATTACAATAATAGAATTTACAACACACATCTAGATTTTGAAAATAATGGCAAAAGTAATTGATCTATGAAGGATTGGTATGTATAGTAGAATGTTGTAGTTCTATGTATATGGTCACAAAAAAGTTACGCAAAAATAATGACTTGGTAGAAATATATAGTAGGAGAAAAATCTCATCTCAACTTCAATTTCAACAACTCTATTTTAATAATTCTGCACATATTTGTTTATCCTTACACCATGGATCTACCTCTTAATTGTTCTTGATCCAAAGTAGGGACACACTAGTCTACCCATTAACTATAGGTCTACCACTTAATGATTCTTGATTTTAAAGTAGGCATACATTGGTCTATTCCTTCACTCTAGGCCTACTTTTTAGGTTTTATTTATTGTTAAATAGAGGTTTTAAATTTTGACAAATAGAATTTACATGAAATTTCCTAAAGATTGAGATCTTAAGATGGACTTATGATAGTCATATTATGTTTTTTGTAGTATGATAAATTAGTTATTAATTAAGATTAGGATTTTTAACGTACACATAAAAACATTATAGTGTCTTACATGTAGGATAAGATCACACTAGATGAAGGGTTGAATAGAGTGGATGCTAAAAAAATCACCAATGAAAATATTTTAACTATCTCAATCATATAAAAATAAATGAACAGAAATTAAATCATTCATCAAGCACAAATATTTTTATACTAGTTCAACACACCAACCAACTCCAGTCCCAAGAGCTTTTGCTCGGGCTTTCGACAAACCTCCCTATCTCCTAAGTCATGCCACAATCTTAACCTTTTGATGAACAACCCTTCATGAGAGGCCTTCTCAAAATCGAGAAGCAATCATAGCAATTCTAATTACAAGAACAAAGTATACAACATAGATCTCAATCTTGAGAATAACAAAAATAATTGATTTAGAAATGATTTGTATGTGTGGTAGGATTAGAGTTGGAATCTGGGTCGGACTGGGTCGGCCTGGTCCAAAAAAATAAAGGCTCGACCAAGTTGGGTTGGTCCATAGGTTGGACAGAGTCGGGCTAGGCCGGGTCTTTGTTGACAGGTCATGGGCCCAGTACGGCGCATGGCCTATTGGTGGGCCAGGCGGGTCTGGCCCACGACCCATGGTCTTTCTGGTTTGTTTTTTTTTTTTAAATTTCCGAGTTGGTCCAACTCAACCTAGTCTAATTTACAGGCCAAAATGGACTTACTCTACGGACCTAAGCGGACATGGCACGTGGGCCCGACACAGCCCACGACCCACGACGAACTTGGCCTGGCCCAGTCCATTTCTAAGATACATGGGCCCGGATCATGCTGGGCCTATGTATAGGTAGGATATCAAAGATTATATATGTAGATGGTGTCAACAAGATCTACACAAATAATGAGTTAGTAGAAATACACAGTAGTAGAAAAATCTCATCCCAACAATCATCTCAACAACTTCATTTTTCAAATTCTACACACATGGGTCTATCCCTGCACCATGAATCTTAACTCTTAATGGTTCTATATCTAAATTCTATCAAATCCTAAGAAATCCAATCTGTTTCTTCCACTCGAATTTTAGGAGGCCGATGGACGATGTAGTTAGTAGAGAAAGTGTCATAACTGCCACTCCAGGAGTTGGGAGAATAAGAGATACGTGTTCGCTTCCTTCATGTTGAACATTGTTGTTGCCATTGCTTCTTCTTCTTTTCATTATGTACGAGACCCTTCACGTCCATCGCCAAAAAGAAAATGAGAAGCAAAAGGGAAAGGAAAAGTGTGAAGAGAAAAGGAAAAACTTGAGAAGGGAAGGAAGTTAATTTGTAAGGACATAATATAATTTTTTGATTAAATTAAACACTATTAGTCTTAATTATATTAAATAAGAAAAAAAATAAAAATTTAAGATATCAAAGTGATTCATTTTAAAATTCAAGGTAATAAGGTACAAATCAATCATTATCTAGGATATACCAATTGTAAATTTCGTCAGCATTTTTTTTGAGTTTTGGACGATGAGTTGATGTTCTTGCATTTATGTTTGAGACGATGAGTTTCATCAAAAACAATTTTGTGATGATGATTGGTGTGACTCTTATTGACGTAGACATTACTGACGAACACAATATATATCACCAACGACTTTATGGATAAAGTGGTTTCCAACTCCTACAAGTCCCCCTCCAGCCTGACAGTCGCCTTCCCCCTCCAGATCGACAACTGCCTTTCTCGACCGCGGCCTCTCCTCCTCCAGGGCTTGCTGTGGAAGCTCCCGACGGTGAGGTCCAAGGACCTAGGCAAGCTCGGGCCTGGGTTCAGCGTTGGCACCGGGTGCGGTGTTGGGGTGGGTATCGGAATCTTCGAAGGTGCGGGGCTGGGAGCGGGGTTTCCCGGGATGCAGATAGGGTTTGGGGCTGGTGCAGGGTGCGGGGTCGGGTTGGGGTTTGGGTGCGGCGTTGGGAGAGGTGTTGCATATCACAAGCACTACCTTCTTCCTCTCAGATCTGCCTCTCCTTCCTTCTACCTCTCAGATCTGCCTCTCGCAGATCTGCCTCTCGCAGATCTGCCTCTCCCCCCTTCTACCTCTCAGATCTACCTCTTGCAGATCTACCTCTCCCTCCTTCTACCTCTCAGATCTGCCTCTCCCTCCTTCTTTCCTCCGACCAGATCTACGTCTACTAGCAGATCTACGTCTAGCAGATCTACGCCTATTCGTTGGGACTTTACTTTCCTCTCCTCCGCCTCCTCTCCGTTTGAGCATAGTCTCGTCGACGGCCCCTTGCCTACTTGCAGATGGGATCGGTCTCTCGCCGATGTTGGTCTTCTTTCGTCAGGTAAACTACTAGATGCTGTTCTAGGATTAGGGCATTTGTTTGCTTGAATCTGAACACTCTGATTATGATATGGAGGATGAAATTATAGTTTCTTTTCTACTGAAAATTTTCTTTGGTTCCTGATTATACTTGTGAGTCTTGGACTGTGATTTATCTCTGGCGAACATTGTTTTTGTTTCGATGACTCCATCTCGGGTTCGTCGATTGGGTGCAGGTTTTGTAAAAATGAGATTCTGCAATCTATTACTTCTTTTCAGCATAATACAAACATGGATATGGTCCCTTTGGCTGCGAATCTTGGTCAGATTGAAGGAGAAGAAAATGCTTCCACTCCTGCTTTTGTGGAGGAAAATCTTCTTTAATGGCTAAATTCTTGTTAGTCGAGAAAATCCTCTCAAAAGTAATTGTATGATTGTTAATGATATTATATCTTTGACTATTTGCTGGGTTGAGTGTTTGGATGCAGGTTTTGAAAAAATGAGACTCTGCATTCCTTCTCTTCCTTGCAGCATACTAGAGGCGTAGATATTGATTCTTTGGCTGCAAACTTTGAGCAGCATGCTGGGGATGATAATGTGTCCACCCCTGCTCTTATGGACGATAATCCCCTTTGATTGGCCAAATTCTTATTGGCCGCTGTTTTACCTTATTTACTCTGACATTCTCTTTTGGGTCTGTAATATATTTTTTAAGCCTCTATACTTTGGCTACGTGCTCCTTACCTGTGGAGCTGCTTTACTGTAATATTGTCACAATACTTGGACCTTTATGTGTGGTATGCTTTTGGAATAAATAAAAAATAGATTACCGATTTTGAAAAAAAAAAAAACTCCTACAAGTCTTGGGTCTTTGACTAGCAGAGGGAAAAAGGTGATGGATCAGTATATATATATATATAACCCAAATCCGTATACAACAAAAAACATAAAATTTCTTGTGAAATTCTTGTTGGGTGTATTTTGTGGAAATTTTCCAATGTTTGTGGGAAAAGGTGATGTTCCGTGTGGTTGTTGATTTTCAAAAAATAAAAATGACACAATATCAATTCTATACATTAAACTTGACGGTACCATTGTTAAGTTTCATGAATGCAAATACCAAATGTATGCATATTGTATTCGTGAGAAATCAACGTGGCTTCTATAAATTTCTATTGAACTTGGTACTCCCAGTGTGTGTTCACTTTTGATTTTTTATTTTTAAAGAACTATTGACAACTATGTGGGTCCACAACCATGTGACTGTCAGAGTCTACAGAGTTAGAAATTTCTAAAAAAAAATAAAAATGAGAAAGTTATAATTTTGAAATAAAGTTTGAAAAAACATATATCAAAAATTTTTCCTTATTTTGTCTTGTTGAAATTCTCACCCTTACTTTCTCCTCATGTATTATCTGACAAGCAACTTTCTTTATGTGTGTAGAATAAGAACAATGTTAAACACTTAAATACGTTTATGTATTATAAAAAAATCCTAAGTACTTTTATGATACTCTAGTGAAAGCCTAAAATTGAGAGGATATAGATCTACACATATAAATCTTTTGTTGCATAGTTTCATACTGTGTTACTTTAGATTCCATAGAAATGAGGTCATTACCAATCAAACTCCAACAAATAACCAATACCAAGTATTTAATTAGTCATGATTTCACTTTCAAAAAAAAAAAAAATAGTCATGATTTCCTAATTGCGATCACTTTTAATATCCAAGAATTAGAATATTCTAAGCTTTTCTATGTTCTCTAATAACTAAAGCATTCAATAATCACTAGTCACTACCCAGCGAAACTCTATTTCTCACCAAGTGTTCACCAACTGTCAAGCTTCAATAGCCATCACTAATTTTCTAAACCTAATCAACTTTGACAGGGCATGATTAGAAAGTGTTTGGTGAAGTTGTTCACGTATTAACCTGTTAACTATTACCACCAGTCCAAAGTAGCATGGCTAGACATCGACACCAGACTCGTTCTTCAAACCTTCTTCTCCAGAAAGCTACTTGCTTCGATTGGAAGGCTTTCAAAGCAAGTCTGCTTGAAGAGGATTATTGCTCTGATGATTCCGTCAGGTTTGTGGACAGAACGATTAAGTTGGCACCACCCCATCGCGAGGCCGTCACTGCATCTTCTCTGTCTAGAGATAGAACTTCTGACCCTTCGCTTTAGGTAGGGCCAAGGTATGAATCCCCAATACTCTTTTATGATTTAAATCATGCTGCTTACTTTGATAGTTTTGCTTAGGTTGACCTGGGTTACCCCGCAAGATGCCCTAAATGTCGGTGGAATGAGTTTTGTTTGGGTCAAGCTCTATCCTATCAATTAATTCTAGAGATATTGCTACCCTCTCATTCCCCTGCCTCTCCCTTTGAGGTAGGAATTCCAGATATGGTGGAATCCTCTTGTGAGGAGAAGGAAATTTCAGAATCCTCAAAGTCTTCCAGTCTGTAAACCAGATAGTTCATACCCCAAGGTGACCAAATCACTTGGTTGTTCTGGTCTTGCTTATTTCTCTGGGTCTAGGGATCTTATCGATGTTCTTTCTCCTGGTATAAAGTTTTCCCTTTATTTTAACAAGCTCCCTGAACCCTAGTCCCTGATGATTCGTCGATCGAGCAATCCGAAGTTTGGATTTGGGTTGGCCGGAAAGGAATATAGTATTTATTCCAGTGGCGTTTGGTCATACACGACCTATCTCCCCCTACCTAGGAAACTCTATTCTGCTCACCAGTAGGCTGCTTGGATTGACAGCGACCGGAAAGCTAGTGAATGTATGGTTGAAGGATCGGTCGGCCTACCAAGATTCTAAGTTGGATTTCTTCATGGATCGGACCTAAATCGAGATCCAAAAGATCGATCAGCGTTATGAAGAGCAATGTTTGGTATTATTATCTTTCAAATCCTAATCAGAAAAGTCATGATGTGCGAACATTACCATTAATGACCGAAGCAGACCCATTAACACGTTATGAAATAAAAAGTAAAGTTAGCATCTTAAATGACACTATCCCCAGTACTTCGTTTAACGGCAGCGTCGCCTCGATTAGCCAGTTGCAGGCTAGCGCATTTATTACGGGTGAAGGAACAAGTGATTTGGGAGGTAATCAAGGGGATTTTTTGCAGAATTTACACACTTTGTTACACTCTTCGACTTCCTGTTTGTCAGACAATCGAAGATATTCTGACAACGGACATAAATGCTCAACATTGGGTTACGGAGGGCATTACCATTCTCTTCCACTCTCTAAGACACTATTCGGCTTGAGGTTTTCTCCATTAGCGTCCCTTGGTGACGAATTGTGCAACCCTCCCCTTGAATCTTCCTCTTATCTTGGTGTTAACCAAAGCTCCTCTTTGAGCCTCCACTAGAGACAGGTATGTAGGAGGAAGGCAGATACCTCGTGGAACTTTTATTGTGGAAGGACAGATAGGTGCTTCAGATGGGGATTAAGGGGACACTTAAGAAGTAGGTGCTCTTTTAGAGTAACTTGTTTTAAATGTGGGTCACCTAATCACTCGGTAGTTTTTTGCAGATTCATTGGTAGTAAAAGTAACACTATGGCTGGGTCATCTGCACATAGACCAATCACTCTCCCATTAACTGAGGAGAGTTGTGACCAACTTTCGTTTTACTCCTCCTATGCTATCATTACTGCTCTATCACCTCAGTTCAACAAAATCACATTAGAGGCTCATCTTTCATCTCACTGGCCCCCATCTGTCATGTGGGGGGAGGTATTTGAATTTCTCCGGATAAGTTACTCATTAAGTTTCCATCCCAAGCTGATAGGTACATGGCCTTAAACTCATATGGATCCTCTTTGGTTTCTATTCCCACCTCTTTTGCCTCTTAGTCTGTTAACTCCAACTCAGTGCTTACTATTCACGAAGAGGATTAATGGATCAGGATCAAAGGTATTCACACCATTTGTGGAACATCATTATGTTTCAGAAAATGGTCTTTGCATTTGTCAAGTTACTAAAATAGACCTCTCTATTGATAGAGCCAAATTTCTCGGATATGTTAGGGTTAGGGTCAAAATACACTCGGGTAAGGAGGTACTGGATGTTCTTTATTTTGATTTTGTTAAAAATGTCTACCTTATCAAGTTTAGGAACTGTTTTGATATATGTGCTCCTCAGTATCCTAAGCCATCATACCAAAACCTTAATCCAAACCCTAGTGTTACAGTAGCTGCTACAAGGAAGGGACCTATAAAACTTGCTGCTAAGCCCTTCAAGCAGTAGAAAAATTGGAGGAAAGACAAACCCAAACTACCTCATCCTAGGAAAAATGTTTGGACCCATTCCAATTAAGATACCTCATCTACCTCTATGACCTAGGGACTAGCCCCCTCTGCTCAATACTTGCATAATCCTAGCCCAATCGATATCCCTTCCGGGACTGTCAACATGTCAATCTCCTATCCTGCCTCTGGTCTACCTAAGTTTGCTGAGCAAATTACAACCTCCACAATTCTAGAGACCTCTAGGGATCCAATTATGTCTCCAGCCAACCCAGGTCATGAATTTGAGGCTGATTAATTGTTTCGGGGAGAGACAATATCCAAGCCATCTCAGCAAAATATGTGGCTTTAGAAGCAAGGTGTCAAGCATTAAATAAGGATAAAATTAAAAAAATACTAGCAGTCATTGAAAGCTTGAATGATGAGGATTTAGATGCAATGGTTGGAGAGAATCCTCAACCACAAGTTTTTCCACATCTCTCAAATTCAGGTAATATTTTATCTTCAAAGAATTACTGTTTCTTAGAAAGTATAGAGATGAAAATACTTGTTCATCTCCTGAGCATCCTACATCTCATGCAAACTCCATGAATAGCTTCTGTAATGATCTGGAACCATTGGTTTTAACTGATATTGATGTTCCAGTAAATGATATTTTTCAATGGAATACCTATAATGATTTTGTGGAATTTTGTGGTAAGATAGGCATTTCAATTTCTTCGAATGTTATAGCTAAAGATTTTCTCAACTCCAATAGAAATAAGCAAGGTCTATGTGATGTTGATTTGGATAAAATCCAATAATGTACCAAGGACATGTCGGCCCTTAGGTTATCTGCTTGACTTGTTAGTTATGATAATGGCTGCATGGAACATTAGGGGTCTTGGCAGTAGTACTAAAGGTTGAGCAATTAGAAATCTTATAAGAACCTACAAGTTGGACTTCATAATTATTAGCGAAACAAAATTAAGTAGCCTTACACCATCTAAATTCTGGACAATAGGGCGAGGCAAAATAGACAATTGAGATTACCTATCGTCCCAGGGAGCCTCGGGAGGTATTTTGATAGGCTGAAACTCACTAATATCACAAAAGATAAACTTAATGTTAGGTAACTACTGTATCTCAATAAAATTCAAAACAAATTTGATAATTTTGAATGGTGGCTAACAGGAGTCTATGAGCCATGTGAGTTGAGACCGAAATGAGATTTTACAAAAGAATTGGAGGGACTACAATCTGTATCGTTACCTAATTAGGTTATTGGTGGGGACTTCAACCTCATAAGGTTTTCTTTTGAGCACTCAAATAAGTATACAATTACACCAGAGATGTCTTACTTCAATGATTTTATAGAGACATCAGATTTAATAAACTTTTCCCCCAATAATGTCTTGTACACCTGGTCAAACTTCCAAACCAACCCTATTATGGTCAAATTAGACAGATTTTTAGTTTCGTTGGATTGGATGAAAAAATACCCTAACTCGACTTGTACTGGAAATGCCAGGGTTGTATCCGACCATATCCCCTTATGTCTGGATACCTTACCTCCAGGATGGGGTCCTTTCCCATTCAAATACTTCAGGTCCTAGACACTTATTAATGGTTTCAAAGAGCTAATCTCTAAACTTTGGAATTCTTCAGGATTCCAGGGGTGTTCAGTAGAAATATTTGCTAGGAAGATTAAGAATTTTAAGCTTAAGGTAAAAGATTGAATCATTCCTATCAGAGAAAAAAGGAAAAGCAGGTTGAGAGAGGTTGAGAACCTGATTCAACATATTGACAAGGTTGCTGAATCCACCACAATATCTCCTAATCTTGGAACCTATAAAAATGAACTTAGATAAGAACATTACAATCTATTACTTGAGTAGGAATTATATTGGAAACAAAGGTCTAGAGTTCAATAGTTAAAAGAGTGGGATTTAAACACATCATTCTTTCACGATATAGTTAACAGAAGGAGGAGGGTAAACACTATTTCCTCATTGACCATTAAGGGGGTTTTTGTTGATCAACCGTAGACTATCTACAAGGAGATAGAAAATTACTTCATAATCCTTTTTAATAAACCTAAAGGTACCACTATTGACCTCATCTGGGACAACTATTTCCAAATAAGATTCCTTGCCCAGAGAGGTCAAAGTGGAATTTCTCTAAAGAGGAAATTAAAGAGGCAATATTTTCCCTATCAGGGGATAAATCCCGAAGTCTTGACGACTTTCCTTTAAGTTTTTGGGAAGTGTTAAAATCAGATATAGTGGAAATGATCAACTATATACATGATTCCAATGATTAGGTCACTTTGGATTATTTAAATATGACCTTTATAATGTTAATTTATAAAAAGGAAGGGGCACATGTAATACAAGATTTTAGGCCTATTAGTTTGGTTACTAGCAATTATAAAATTTTTCTAAATGCCTAGCTAGGAGATTCAGCCCAATATTGAATACGTGGTTGGACACTAACCAATCAGCATTTTTACCTAGCAGATGCATTAGTAACTGTTTTCTAGCTGCTCTAGAAACATTACATTGTATGTATCAAACTAAGACACCAGGATTTATCTTGAAACTTGATTTTGAAAAGGCCTTTGAAAATGTTAATTAGGAATTTTTGCTAAACTCCATAAAAGCAATGGGATGTGGTGAAAAATGGCTCTCATGGATTAATATGTGCATCTCTTCAGCAACATTCTATGTCCTAGTTAATGGGTCACCGAAAAGGTATTTCAGGGCTAGCAATAGTCTAAGGCAGGGAGATCCCATTTTACCATTATTGTTTATTATTATCACCAATGTCTTAAACAAGATGTTAGATATGGGTGTTCAAAACAATCTAATATTAGGAGTTCAATACCCAAACAATGGACCAAAGGTACTAAATATCCAATTTGCAGATGATACCATTCTATTTCTGAACCCATCTGTCGAGCAACTTATTAACATCAAAAGAATTCTCTGTTGTTTTGAGTGTTGTGCTGGTTTGAAAATAAACTTTCACAAATCAACCCTAACTTGAATAGGGCTATCCATAGATTTGGTGACTAGGAGTTGTAAGATTTTGGGATGTTAGGAAGAACTCTTATCTCTTAGACATCTTGGACTTTCATTACATTACAGAAAAGCTTCATATCATGATTGGGCCCCTATGATTGATAAAATGTTTGCAAAATTATCTTCTTGGAAAGCAAAATCCCTTTCATTAGGAGGCAGATTAACATTGGTAAACGTGGTTCTCTCAGCCATAATCACCTATTATCTATCAGTTCTCAATCTCCCTACTCGGGTTGAGAAGGAAATCAATAGACTTAGTGTAGACACCCCGATTTTGAGGTGACCCGGAGATTAGTATCCGTATGTTGCTTTGGATGTGATCAGCCCTTAAACCAGACCCCAAATCAGTTAGCAAGCCAGAGTTCAGCAATTTGTGAGCAGGGCTGGCGCACCAAGGTGGCGCACCAAGGTGGCGCACCAAGGTGGCGCACCAAGCAGGCGCCCAGCCGTTTCCAGACCGCGGCTGCTGACCTTCCATCTTCCGGCTGTTACCTT
>JAMKQA010003893.1:0-26212 GCA_024699735.1 Posidonia australis
AGTGCCTAAATGTGTAAAAACTCTAAAGAATGACTTAGACATGGACTATGCAAGACTGAGTGCAAAGACTGAGATGCACGCTCATGAATTGGAGGCACTGGGGTAATTTAGTCATTTCCCAAGCCAGATGTGATAAATGCTTGCATGGGAGTGATGCATGGCATAAAATGTGTGTCAAAAGTCTAGAAGATGTTACTTGCAAGAAACATGGAGGAGAAAATCAACAAAATGATGTAAACACAATAAAGGACAAACATAAGGGCCAAAATGCAAAATTCACAGAGAGGAACGAGAAACTGGATGAAAAATATGTTCATGACCCCTATTTTAACATGCAAATGATGGGTCCAATGTCAATGTAGCACAGGGATGTAAAAGTTGCACTTGGATAATTTCCTGAAAGTTCAGGATTTAAAGTGCAAAATTCACACATAAGTGCAAATGTGACCAAAATGTAAGG
Organism: Posidonia australis; assembly: GCA_024699735.1. NCBI lineage: Eukaryota > Viridiplantae > Streptophyta > Magnoliopsida > Alismatales > Posidoniaceae > Posidonia > Posidonia australis. Next base: position 461 of record JAMKQA010003893.1, read on the forward strand.
CTAAAGATCAAATCACAGTGAAAACATGATTTTTAAATGGAATCAATGATTAAATGCAAAACATGAAATGCAATGAGTGGAAAATGCCCCAAGACATGTAAGAAAACATTTAAAACCCTAAATGATGGATTTGGAATTAATCTAAGGGTCAAAATGTAAATGTTCCTAAATGATTTGATGTGAATCTAGGGACTTTTATGCAAAATTTTTAGACCTGAATGTGATAAAAATTGGGATTTTATGTTGGTCAGTGCAATTATGAAGTTTCCTGAGGTTTAAAATGCAAAATACACAAAGAAAAACTCATTTTTTAAAGTTCTGGGGGCTTAATGCAAAAGTCCAGAACCAAACTGTAAAGAAAAATCTACTTTAATGCCAATCAGTGTGATTTTAGAAAGCTTCAGGGTTAAATGTAAATGTTCTGGACCCAAATGTAAAGAAACTATGTTCCAGGGATCTAAATGTGATAAAAACATGTATTAATATGTTAAGAATTAAAAGATGAACTATTCAAGGGGCCACATGCAAATTTCACAGAGAAAATAAAAGAAATAAAAAGTATTCTAAAACTACAGGGATTAAAGTGAAAATGTCTGGACCCATATGCAATAAAAAGGACCTAAATGTAATACTTAAATAACTTAAACGATTTTAAAACAAAAATTTAAAAATAATTGTCACCGCCGACGATTCGAAGATCGTCGGTGGTGACGGCTTGAGAGACTCATCCAAGCCTCTCCGGGTGCCCGAACGAAGATCAGGAGTGGGGGAAAGCATGAGGAGGAGACGTTGGGAGGATCCAACGGCTCGGATCGAGCCCCCGACGGCTGGAGTGTGCCGTCAACCTCCCCTCGTCAGCGTCTTCTCCGGCGACGGCGAGGCTCACGTAGGCGTGTCCGGAGGCCGTGGTTTGATGCGGCAGCGATCGGGGATGCTCCGGAGGGCTTCGGAGAATGTTCCGGAGGTAGTAGGTGGCTTCACGTGCGAGGGAGTCACCCTCCCCATTCCCGTGTCGACGGCGACGACGGTGTTGGGTCGTCGGAGCATGGTAGCGGTCCAGGCGACGAGGCAAAGATCTTCCTTGGTTCGTGGAAGCTTGAGGATTGTCGGGGGAGTGCGTGAGGGCTACGGCGGTGCTTGGGGGGTCACAGCGCTTCGTCGACGTCGGTCGACGGTGACAGGGGAGCTGCGACGGTGGTGGCGTTCCGACAGTTTGGCTGGCTTTCTCCGGAGTAGGGGCACACCAGAGGAGGAGGAGAGGAGGGAGGTCTGTAGGGCCTCTCCTGGACCAAGGGGGTCCACTACCCGCACCGGTGGTGACCGGAGGGAGGAATGGCAGCGCTCAGGGGCGGCCTACTCCGTTGAACTACAAACAAATGACTAGGGGGCTATTTGGCGTTGAAAAAGAGGGAAGAGGAATACCTGGGTGATGTTGTCCTCCCCGACGATGCACTACGACGGGCTCCTCTGGTTGGTTGCTCCGGTGACTGAGGTTGGAGGCTTCTAGGGGTGAAAATGGTTTGGAGAGAAGGCTTGGATGTCGTGGATTATTAGGGATCTCTGGATGCACTCTAGGCTCGCTCAAAAGGGGGCTCGAAGGTCTGAAAAAACTCTGATCCTCCTTTTTTTTTTTCGTCGACGACAGGGAACCTTTATACTCCGGCGAGGCTCTCTGGAGCCGTTGATCTTCCTCCAGTGGCTGGGCGCCTTTGGATTGATGTCATGTTGGTTGAGGATGTGCCAGAGATCGCGGGAGATTGAGACCTGCTCTAGATTTCTCGAGATTGGTCGTCGAAGTTGTCGTCGGAAAAATAGGGTCGTCAGAATTATTTTTTGACTTTATTAAGTTTTGAATTGCATTTTTGAATGAACAGTGTTAGACTTAACGAACTTAGGGTTTTGGGATTTTTGTTTTGATTTTTATTTTGGGTTTTTTAGGGTTTTTTAGGGTTTTAATTTTAGATTTTCAATTGGATTTTGCAGGTTTAGTTTTGGGCTTTTATTTATGTTAAATTCATGATTAAGGTTTAATTAATTGGATTTAAATTAGGTTTTAATTATTTTGGGATTTTTTGTTTCATTTTTGTTTTGAAATTTTTATGGATTTAGGGTTTTACTTTTTAGGTTTTTAATTTGGGGTTTTGTGATTTTAATTTAATTTGTGATTTTGTAATTTAGGGTTTAATTAGGGTTTTTAAATGGATTTTAAGTGGATTTTTTAGGGTTTTGGCCTTAAGTTTTTAAATTAGGGTTTTGAATTTTAATTAGGGTTTTCACTTATTTACTTGGATTTTTAAATGATTTAATTTGATTTAAGCTTGAATTAGGGTTTTTGTCTTATTTATTGGATTTCAAATTGAGTTAATTTCATTTTACTTAATTAGGATTTTGTTTGATTAATTAGGATTTTTATTTGTTAATTAGGGTTTTAATTGGATTTTAAGTTGATTTAATTTCATTTCACTTAATTAAGGTTTTTATTTGATTAATTAGGGTTTTTATTTGTTAATTAGGGTTTTTTATTTGTTAATTAGGGTTTTAATTGGATTTTAAGTTGATTTAATTTCATTTTGACTTAATTAGGGTTTTCATTTATTTAATTAGGGTCTTTTACTAGATTTTAGGGTTTTTAGTGGGTTTAATTGGATTTTACTTAATTAGGGTTTTTATTTGATTAATTAGGGTTTTAATGGATTTTAAATGGGTCTTAAATGGATTTAATTTTGTTTTGATTTGAATTAGGGTTTTTGTTTTATTGATATGATTTAAAGTGGATTTTATTTGATTTGTTTGGTTTCAAGTTTAATTGGATCAGAGTGGGCTAGTGTGGGCTTGATTGGACTTGAGTAGGTTAGGGTTTTGGTAGTCGCAACTAAAGCATCATCCGGAAGAGCCTACTGCCAAGTGACTTCAAAATTGGGGTGTCTACACCTAATTAGTGTAGTTACTTCTACATCTCCTGAGTTGGGAGTTTACAATATTTCTGTAATGTGTGAATATCCCAATATTTTTTTTGGTGAGTTGCTTAGCATGTCATTTCATAAGGAAGTAGAGTTTTTGATTGATCTGGTTCCAGGAGCTCGTGCAGTTTCGAAGCCTCCTTATCGCATGGCATTATAACAGAGTTGAGAGAACTTATAAGTCACAGTTGTAGAAGCTGCTCGATAAGGGTTTCACTAGACCAAGCATGTCTTCGTGGGGAGTGCATGTCTTAGTTCCTAAGAAGGACGGTTCACTTTATTTATGCATAAATTACCGGATGTTGAGTTAAATCACAGTAAAGAACAAGTACCCTTTGTCTCGCATTGATGGCCTTCAATCAACTACAGTCTACTTCGGTATTTTTAAAGATTGATTTGAGGTCAGGATATCATTAATTGAGGATCTGTGACTTAGATATTCAGAAGACTACCTTCCGGACATGGTACGATCACTATGAGTTTACAATTATGTCCTTCAACTTAACCAATGCCCCTGCCGCATTCTTGGATTTAATGAACAAGATATTTAGGCCTTTTCTAGACTAGTTTGTTGTAATATTTGTAGATAATGTACTGGATGTGAAGATTCATGCCTTATATTCGAAGACAGTATTGAATACTTTGAGGCAATATCAATTATATGCCAACTTCTCCAAGTGCGAATTCTAGCTGAGCGAAGTAATGATCCACAATCATCTTATTTCAGGGGAAGGCATTAGGGTGGATCTTGCCAAGATGGAGACAATGAGTAGCTAGGAGAGGCCAAAGTCTGTATCAGAGGGCAAAAGTTTCTTGAGTTTGGTGGACTATTACAGGAGGTTCGTCAAAGATTTTTCATCTATAGCTACACCTTTGACAGATTTGACGTAGAAGGGAGTTCAGTTTGTTTGGGACCACGATTGTGAAGCGAGTTTTAATGAGTTGAACGCTCATCTAGTTTTAACTCTTATATTGACTTTGTCTTCTGGAAGTGGTGGCTTCACAAGATGCAGCATGGCAATGTTATAGCTTATGCATCCCACCAATTGAAAGATTATAAGAAGAACTATCTTATCCATGATTTAGAGATGGTTGTCGTAGTGTTCGCGTTCAAGTTGTGGTGACACTATTTGTATGGAGAGCAGTTTGAGGTTTACACTGATCATCAAAGTCTAAAGTATATATTTACTCAAAGGGACCTCAATATGAGGCAATGCAGGTGGATAGAGTATCTGAAGGACTAAAATTTCAACTTGTCCTACCACCTTGGGAAGGCCAACATGGTTGTCGATGCTCCAAGTCGACGTACACACATGATAACGAGCCTAATGGTCAAGGAGTGGACCATGCTGGAGGATCTGGTAAGCTACAGGTCCAAGAAACAAGCTCGGGGAATGGTTGGTGCCTAAGTGGTGAACTTATCTGTCCGCTCCAAGCTAGTGGAGTTCAATGTTGCTTGTCAGCAGATGAATCCCTTTGTTCAGGTTGTTTTTGAGAAGTTGGAGGTTAGAGTAGAGTCTTATTTCTCTGTTGGGGCCTATAGAGAGTTGAGATATGAATTGTGGTTATACATGCCCTAGTATGAGGATGCTAGACAGAGATTATTAGACGAAGCTCATCGATTCAGGTACACTATTCACCCTAAGAGTACCAAGATGTATCGGGACTTGAAGAAGAGTTTCTGGTAGCCTGGCATGAAGAGAGATGTTGCTGACCACGTGGTGAAGTACACGACTTGCCAGTTGGTCAAAGTAGAGCATCAAAAGCCTGGAGGAGCCTTGCAATTGTTGGACATTCCTTTGTGCAAATGGGAACACGTCTCCATAGATTTTGTGATTAGTTTACTACATACCAAGAGAAAGAACGATACCTTGTGGGTGATCATGAATCGATTAACCAAGTTTACGCATTTTCTTACCATTTAGGTAATCTTTCGATGCATCGATTGACGGAGCTATACGTGTCGAAGATTGTCTAGTTGCATGATGCTCCTGTGTCCATCGTGTTTGACAAAGACACAAGATTCACTTCAAAGTTCTAGAGGACCCTGCAGGAAGCTTTGGCACGGTGCTTAATTTTAGTACGACATTCCATCCTTAGTCAGATGGTCAAATAGAAAGGACCATCTAGACGTTGGAGGATATGTTGAGCGTATGAACCTTAGACTTGCAGGAGAGCTAGGAGAAACATCTTCCGTTGGTGGAGTTCGCCTACAATAACAACTATCATTCTAACATTTGGATGGTGCCATTCAAGGCATTATATGGTATGTCATGTAAATCTCGTGTTTGCTAGAGTCAAGTAGGCAAACGGTAACTCCTTGAACCAACAATTGTGTAGTTGTATGTGGATAGGGTGGATCTGATCCGCAAGAGGCTTATAGCTGCATAGAGTCGACAGAAGAGCTACAGTGATCAAAGGCTAAGACCGTTGAAATTTCTGATAGGCAACTATGTATTTCTGAAAGTGTCACTGACCAAAAGCGTGATGAGATTTAGAAAGTATGGGAAGCTAAGTCCTTGATATATTGACCTGTACTAGATCAGGCAGAAGGTTGGTGAAGTTGCGTATCACTAAATCTACCACAAGAGTTATCATCAGTTCATGACATTTTCTATGTCTCCATGTTGAAGAAATGCCTGAAAGATGCATACATGTGATTCCAATTCAGCCAAAGGTACTTCAGTAAGATTTGTTATTTATGGAAGACTCTGTCCAGATTATCAATCGGAAGGAACAGGTGTTGCGGAACAAAATGATTCCACTTGTTCTGATGCGATGACAGCATTATGGTGCCAAAGAGCTAACTTGGGAGCTTAAAGATGTACTCTTAGTCTAGTATCCGTATCTTTTTGCTTATCAATGATTTTGAAGGCGAAATCCTTTTGTAATTAACTAGAATTAATGAATTAACCCGTGGTTAGGATGTAACACCTTAAAATTCATTTACATTTGTAATTAACTGGAATTAATGAATTTTAATTATAAACGAGTGTTATCGGCATGCGACCTTTAATTATGGTCTTTATGAATAGTATTTGAGCCTTATTTCCTATTTTAGGCCACTAAATCAACTAGTCTTGCGAACAAGTACCACGGGTGGGTTTTGTAGCCTAGCCTTAAAGCCTAGTATTACGGCTTGGTTCTGCAGACCACAACGGTTAATTTACTTAAGATAGGAGGATGGTTGCCTTGTAACCATGCGTGGAATAGTTGGAGTGTCGCGGAGTTGTTGGCGAGGCAGTAGCATCGTTGGCCTCATGTGTAGGCCGGTCATGTTTTAGGAGCGGTTGGCTAGAGAGAGAGGTCTTGGTGAGCATGCATGCACCAACCCACGGAGACAAGCTGCTATATAAGGAGGACGAGTCGTCCCCTGTAAGCCATAACTCTCCTCTACCTTTTCACGTACGTTGACTGCCTTCCTTCTTCTTCCATTGCCACTTCTTCGTTTTCTTCCTTCTTTCTCCTCCTTCTTGACCTTTAGAAGAGAGAGAGATAGAGAGTGGCGGAAAGTGATGAGTGAGAGAGAGGTGATTGCTGATGGTGTCCCTACGCCTGTGTCGAGGTAGTGAACTCTAGGTTGTCATCTATGTGGCTGTGGTGAGCTCCAGATCACATGGGGTTGGCCAATAGTGATCGTGGTAGTCTTCGGTAGTGGTGCACAACAAACTTCCTTAAGGTGCACACTCCACTTCGCTTTGTTTTCCATGAAATTGATATGATTGTGTTTCTTGTGTTGTTCATGGTGGGAGTAGTTTTGCAATTTTTGGTTGCAAATTAGATTTTTAATTCTAATTATTTAATCTTGGTAGGTACTATTCATCTACACCTTTTTTAGTGATTTTCTTGAGTTTTATCGCATGATATTTGGTAATTTTGGTACCAATAAATTGCTCGTGTGATTTCCTTCGTTTCAATATATATTATTTACCAACTTTGCTGGATTGTGGTAGAAAGTAGGATTTTTAAGGTAGTTGGGTACTTGCAAAGCTCGAGCTTCTTGAGCTCTGATTTTTGGGGCAACTTGTAGCCAACCATCATAGGTCGAATGTGTGGACCTAGTGCGTGGGTAGGTCCCATGGGTCTGGGGCCCAGTTTAGATGTTGATTCTAGTGGTTTGCTGATTCAGTTTTTGATGTTTTAATTACTAAAATTGTGCTTAGTTTTATGAATACCCTGGTGATATATATATGGTTTTGAAAATAGATTTCAAAGATAATATGGTAGTGTTTTTGAAAGGATTTTCATGATTTTTTGGTATGTTAGGTCAACATACCGAAGGAAGGTGTGGTCTGACTAGGGAATGTGACAACATTCTTAGGTGGTCAAGCATGTCACTAAGGTTGAGGTCGAAGACCAAGAGACCATAGGTAAATGTTCGTTGGATCCTAGAGGTATAAAACTCTTAGATTATCGTCCACAAGAATGAGGTTGAGGTCTACGAGTCGAAATGCCATCCAGACCTAGAGGTATGCTATTCCGGTCGCTTCAGGTGCTGAAACTCAAGGTACCTTTCAGACTTGAAGGTATGACACTCTGATTGCTTTGGGAACCTAAGTGTGGACGTCAAGAGGGTAAACCTCGTAGGTATTTAGTCAGTACGAGTAGTGCATGTACCTTGTTTTTGATTGTCCTGAGAGAGGATAGCTCGCTTAAGTGTAAGGTGAGCAGACTTTCCTGGAGTGTGGTTAGTCTTTGAGAATCCTTCTAATGGAAGGAACCACAGATAGACTTGTTCCTTGCAAAGTGGCTTATTCGCGATGATACATTGTACTTCAATGGCTATTTATGGCCAAAGTTGGTTGCTTGGTACTAAGCAACATGACTCACGGTGTGATTTTGGTGGTACCTGTGTAGTTTTCCGTAGGTTTTTGGCCAATGGAACCTGATTTTCAAGGTGTTGGTGGTTCTTGGTGTTTCAGAGACTTTTAAAAGAATAAAATAGTTTTGGAAATTGTTTTTAAAGTTTGATTGGATTTAAATCCCATGTTTTATCTTGATCTCATGGCTTCTGTGGAGTGTATACTTAGTGACTTTTTGATCACTCATGTGTACTTTTCCTGTGTTTTTCAGTTATAAGTGTAGACGGTTAATGATGTAGCACTGATGCATATAGTTGGGGTCACTAGTTATTCATTATAGGTTCCTAATAGTCTAGATATTTTTAATTAACTTTTAATTATTTTATAAAATTAGGTATTTAATTATGTTTAATTTTAATTAACCTAATGATTCTTGGGGGTAATGACATGGATCACTACATTAGATGACCCTTGAGAAAAAGTGTGTTATAAATGTTTTTTGTTCAATATTTGAAACTATTTTGTTTATGTTGGATTACCGGTCTATTCCTGTGTATGTTCTCCTATGAAAGCAAGCATAATCATTGAACGCCAATTATACATTTAGATATCTAAGAAATACTAGTTAAAAATTATCCTTTTATCATGCCATACATCTTCAAGGGAATTCTTCATTCCTAGTCGCTATGGAATCAAACCTACTTGCTATTTTTTGATAATGGTCATATTTTCCAACAAAAGATGTATAATATATACCATTGAACAGTATGTATGTTGATGATAGTAGAAAATTATATCTGTAAGTGTTGTTATTTTTTGTTGTTGGTAATTCAATTAGATTCTATAAGGACCATTGGATTTAATCAATACTTGTGATTAACTGATAATAAACAAGCAAACCAAAACCTTATTGGAAGTGGCAATGGCATGGCTTAGTCTGAATTTCTAGGAAAGAATAAGAGGAGGCAAGCATGAAAGAATCCTAACATTCCATCTTCTGAGTTGTGCATGAGAGAAGAAAATAATGGTAGGCTCACGTCATGCCTTTAGGTGGCTACGAGAGAGTATTTATAGTAAGCTACCATAACCAACTTATTACAAGGATAAGTTGTTATAACAACCTTGATCTCACACACATACCCATGTCTAACAGAATAACAATCCAAGAACATTCTACACACTCATGTATTCTTCACGCTACTATGTCCCCTCAAGCTATGGGGGTCAGAAGGCCATAGATAGCTTGTCACAATGCTTAAAGAAAAGAGGCTTGGATAGTGCTTTCGTGAAGATGTTAATGACTTACACATCAGATGGAAGATGGCAGGCAACAAGCCGTTTACGTGAGATGAGTTCTTGTACAAAGTGATGATCGACTTCAATATGTTTGGTTCTTACATGGAAGGTAGGATTCATGCAGAGAAACGTAGCATTGAGATTATTACACCGAAGATTTGGGGGGGCTGAGGGTTGGATATGAAGCTCACGTAAAAGAGATTGAAGCCACTATGCTTTAGTGATGGCATTGGCAAGCACCTTATACTTAGCCTCGGTGGAGGAGCAAGCAATCATCCGTTGCTTCCGTAAAGCTCAGATGATAAGATTGTTGCCAAAATAAATGGTATACTTGCCAGAGGATCACCGATCATCGGGACATTCAGCCCAATTGACGTCAGAGAAGATATTGATATTAGTTGTGGGCGAGCGACGAATTTGCAAATCATAGCTGTAAGTGTGCTTCAAGTAACAAAGAATGCATTTAACAGTAGCCTAGTGTGCATCCGTTGGCGTGCTCATATGTTGGCAAACCTTGTTAACTAAGTAGAACATATTTGACTATGTGATTGTGAGGTACTGTGATGAATCAAAGAATGAGATGCCCCCTCTTTGGAGAGCTTGGAAGCTAGTGACATAGGTGTTGGTAACGATTTGCAATCTAGCATGTGACTGTTGGTTAAAAGATCTAATATCTACTTTTGTTGTGAAAGTAAGATGCCTTGACTAGTGGACACGACCTCAATGCCAAATAAGTGATGGAGTTCGCCAAGATCCATAAGGGCAAAGTGATGCCCAAAATAAGAGACAAGATGCTCAATAGAACCCACGTCATTCCCTATGAGCAAGATGTCATCAATGTAGATAAGAAGATAAAGTAGCACCCCACCACGACAAAGGACGAAGGAGAAGTATCAGTAGCAGAAGTAGAAACGCCATAGGATAATAAGCAAGTAGAGAACTTGTGGAACCAAGCACGTGGTGACTGTTTAAGTTCATAAAATACTTTATGTAGCTTGCATACGTGACGTGGAAGATGTGCTTCATGAAAACTAGTTGGTTGCAACATGAACACATCTTCTTGGAGATCATTGGAGACGTCAAGTTGTCGAACAAACCAGTGCCAGGAGAGAGCATCGACCGATACTAATTAAATGGTCGCTCTAAATTCACCACCATCATTGGATTGGAAATTCTGAATTTTCTTGGAAAAGTGGCATTCAACATAGGCCTCAAATTGGATATACGCATAATAAAAATCTAGACTTTAGAACAACAGGAAAAAGTCATACAAATTTTGAGTAATCTTCCAAAAAGAGTCCATCAACTGATGGAGTTGAGGCAAGCCTCCACACATTACTATGGATAATATCAAAAGGACCTGTGCTTACAGTGCCCATGATAGAAAGAGAAAGACAAGACTATTTTCCAACGGTACATGTAGAACAAAAAGAAGGCATATTTGACAGTAATAGAACACGAAATTGTCAGACGATAGAAACGTGAGGATGTCCATGCCTTGTGTGCCAACAATCAACTGATGCACAAGCAAGGAACACATTGGGAAGCAAAGCCTGGACTAGGCTGGATAGACAACACGAACCAAGGCAATGGTTACCTTTGAGGAGTGTGGCTCTTGTTGTTTGATCATTGATAAGGAAGAAAAAGGGATGTATCTCAAAATAGCAGCCATTCTCAAGAGAAAATTGATGAAAAGAAAAAAGAAAGTTAGTTGCTCGTGTAACACATAAAACAATTAAGAAAATAAGAGAACAATGTGGGGTATGAATGTTAGAGGAAAAGGTGGGGAATCTAATTTCTACAAATAAGAGGTTCTTATTAAATCTCACAACTTCTTATTCTCTTAGACTCCGTATGGAGCCTCTTATTTGTAGAAATTAGATTGTGAGATTTTAATAGAAGTTGACTTTTTGAAAGTATCTGTCTAGATTTTAACATAATTATGAAAATCCTGTTTAGTAAATAAATGTTCCACATCAATAGTTAGATTCTAACAATATTAATTTTACATATTTATCCCTCATCTAATGACAAATTTATAAGTAATAAGGACATTTTTATGTAATTAATTTAAAAAATCAAAGTTAAAAACATAAATACATATCTCATTTATTTAACTTTTGCCAAAAGCCTTCTGGAAAATCATGTTTTTATACATGATTTCATGATTAAAAGCTATAACTTCTGTGAAAAGTAGATTCCCAATACCCTATTTGGAACTACTTCTGAGATATTTGATAGTTTGATAGAAGTTAAACACTCAGAAGCTGTTATAAGTAATTCCAAACAGAGTCTTAGTCCCACACACACACACCCACCTACACATATTCTTCACACTAATACATCTCAATCTAAAAAATTCAATGGATTAATTACCTATAGGAAATAAATTTGTAAGCACATACAGGAAAATCAACATGCAATGATAATTTGGTTTAGTAGAATTAAAATTTTTATGTTTGAAAATCACATAAAAGTTCTCTATTCTTATCCAAAGAGACATATATTCCACTAAAACTTCAAAATAAAAATTATTATAATTAAGGTTTGTCCTGAGATGCCTCAAACACTAATGCTCCATTTGGATCTGATCGTGGATCCTCAAATATTCTCATAATCTAATGTGACATATAATATGAACCAAACATCTTTAATACGATTAACTCTGTGTAAAATCTAAATCAAAGCATGTACAAATTTATGTGTATTTTGGAAGAATCTTATAATAAGACTCATGTTTAATTCTCGAAATAATCCACAAATAATAAGAAAAAATTATTTTACCCACTTAATTTTGTTGACATTTACAGAAAATATAATAATTTATTATAAAATTATCATTAAATATCTTATATTAAAAATAAAATAATCCAAAATCAAGATTTTCAACAAACTAACCAAACAATATTTTGCTGCTATATTGCTGCTGCTAACCGACATTTTGTAACTACTAATAAGTTACCATCTTTTAATTAGTATCAGCCGTTAATCATCATTTGAAATTATCATTGTTCAACCATCTTTTTATTTTAGATTAATCCAAGACCATACCTTTGTATCATTAAGTTTCATTTTCCAGAACATTCATGTTACACACAAGTTCCATTACCTTACATAAAAGTTCTCGTAATATCTGCTGCTACTAGCCATGTTAAATTTCATAATCTTCTACAATTGATGCTTTTTGCAACAGGGTATTAAAATTTTTAAAAAAAAAAAATTCAGAGAGGAGGAACAACATATACATCACATCTACAATGGTAAAGAGAAAACCAGACCTCTCCAATTGACCCAACAAAAAGCAACCAAACTTATCATACTTTAATCGAAAGCCAGGGCTGAATGTCTAACACAGGAAACAGGAACAGAAAAAGCAAAACACAAAGACGACTAAGAGGTGTGATAATAGGAGTTATGGGTGGGGGGGCAGAATCTTGTTGTTTCCTCTCAGACAAATGCCTCAATTCACATCATATGTTTGTGAATGGAATTTCTCAGACTCGTCATCAGTTTGCTCATCACCGAGAAAACAACACAACAACAACCAACAAGAAGAACCACAAATAGAATAGAAGTAGAGAATAAAACAATAGAAACTAGGAAGAGAAAACAGAATCAGAACACTAGAGAAAAGAAAACGAGGACAAGAAACCCTACCAGCAAGAGCTGGATTCGGAGGCACTGGTGTAAGAGAGCCGTGTTATATTTATAGACAAGAAGTGGGGTTTAGATTAGGGTTTCCGCGTTTTGGGGAGCAGACGGCTGTCACGTGCCATACATGTGACTCCTTGGCATGGTCATCTAACTCTCACGTGCGGTGTTGTGTCATGGTTAATTCATGCACCATCTAATCTATTTCTTTTAGGAATGTATTTGATAAAAATTTTGGGTGTCCAAAACAAATTAACTATAACCAAGATTCTAACACAAAATTTGGAAAAATAAAAATTCACAATCTTGATTTTTCTTGTATTGTAGCACATCTAGAAAAAGTGTGTTTGAATGGTAAATCGAAAAGTAGATTTTGGATTTTTTTTTTTTTTGTTGTAATACAAAGTATATAGTGATGATTCTGTAATATGTTATTGTATTTATTATAAACGTGAAAAAAATTCAAATTAAAAAAGTACATTTTATCTCAAAATCAAATAGATTATTCTATGATCAAAGTCATGTTTGATTATTTTATTAATATACATAAATTTGAGGAGTTGTCTTTAAAAGATACTATGTAGAATATGTTAAGTCAACTGTATTTGGCTACGATCATCAATCACATATATTCTTATAGGATCGAAGTCCTAAAATCTTCACCAAACACATCATTAGATACTTTTACAATATCCTAAGATAAAGATATCAAAGAGTTTTCCCCTTAGGTTTCGAAAATGTATGCTCCCTTTAGATTCTACTCTAATTCCAAATAACATTATATCATGGTATAATTCTCCTGGTTGTTACTGTTTGAGTTTTGTTATTTGATAAATCTACTCTTTGACCAGATATTAGGTCGATTCTTAAGTCTTCTCCTTCTCCTACAACACCTTCAAACAAACCTCTTACTTGATAACAATCAAAGATTGTGGTTCCCTACATTTATCTCCTTTGTCGGCAAGAAAGCATCCAATTGGTCGACATCAATGCGGGCTAGAGAAATATAATCTTGTTAGACCACCTTCCTATTATGAACATTAAAGAGGGTATGACCTTGGATCTTCAACATGGCCCATCATTTTGGATTTGGTCCGAATGTGTCTATTGTAAGTTTATCGATTAATCAAGCAAAAAAAGAAAGAGGATTGATGTTTAAAAGCAAGGAAACAAAAAGAAAGAGGTTTGTTTGAAAAGGATAATTTTGTCTTTCACATATTGGATGGAAATTAACTATAGCTAGGTTTAAAAATGGTGTTGAAATAGTGTTTAAGGGCCTATTTGTGCCTCGGAAACGAAAGTAAATGAAAAATTATAATTAAAGGGAAACCAAAGGAAGCAGAAATCGAGAGAATGTATTTTGCTTTTGATCAATTTTCTAATGTTTGTGTCAATCATAGGAAACAAGTGGAAAACAAAAACTATGTGTTTACACCTATCAATAGAAACTAAAGGAAAGTAATCACCGTAGGTTGGAAAACGTAGTTGACAATCGACACCGTTGAAGGACACAATAGACAAATGATCCTGATTGTCATAGGCTCGTCGCCTGGAGAAGTTAGGATGGAAGCAATTGTGCCAAAATCACCCTCAACATCTACAGGTGCATTTCCCTGAATCACCCTCCCATTCGTCATCAAGACTAGGGATTTATCTACGAATAAAAGGAACAAAAGGAATTAGCAAGTGTTACACAATGATGAGGAGAAGAAGGGAAGGACACGACGAGGCGAAGGGTCTCATCAATGAGGGCAAGGGTGGAAAAGAGGGGAAAAGAGGGTCTTGGGGTGAGAAGAGGAGATGAGAAAAGTGCATTTTAGGAGGAGTGGAAAGTTGAGAGGTGGGAGGAGAAGAAGAGTGGTGGGAGAGAGGCATGAGTGGTGGGAGAAGAAGGAGACAGGCGTGAGTAAGGGTGTCAATGGATTAAGTTGGACCAGATTAGGATCAACAGATCGAGTTACAGGCAGGATTATGATCCTTTTTTGACCTTTGACCCTTAACCCAACCCAACCCATTTTATCCTAATGGGTAGGTCGAGTTAACAGGTCAAACATGTTATTATTCATCACAGTAACAAATTAGTAGAGGATCAATTATTCATATATAGAATAGAAGCATACTAATAAAATGCGAGAAAAAAGAAGAAGAAGAAATTAGGCAAGAGTCATAAGCATTTTCGGGGTACCACCCCATATGTCTATCGGGTTTGTTCATCACTTAAAAGTTTTGGCATTAACAGACCAAATATGACTATTGATGTCGTAAAAAAAGTGTACTAACACACTTACAATTTCTTTATCAAATTGTTGAAATCACTGAAAGTTCTAGAATATAGCTACAAAATGATCAAATTTTACTCTAATCATGTACATAAAGATCGTAGGAATATGACAGTGTAAGTTACAATAATATTATACAAAAAAACTTTTTCCAACGTAAATTTTTCTCAAATCATGTGAATAGAGATCTTACTAATATGATGCTACAAATTACGATAATATCACAACAAACTAACATTTTTCAAGAAAAATACTTAAAAAAGGTGTACTCACAATTTCTCAGTCACATAGAGAGGAGAGGTGGTGGTGGTGGACTAGTGGTGCCAGAGAGACACAGAAAGGAGGAGAGGAGGTTGGTGGTGGATTGATGGTGCTGGTGCTGGTGCGTTTGTCGATGGTAGTGTCAGAGAGACACAAAGAGGAAGAGAGAAGGACAGAGAGAGGTGACCGATGGTGGATTGGTGGTGCATGCAATGGTGGTGGTGCTAGAGAGACATGTAGTGGAGGAGAGTCGGGGGGAGAGAGAGAGAGAGAGAGAGAGAGAGAGAGAGAGAGAGAGAGAGAGGCATAGAGAGAGAGAGAGGCATAAAGATCAGAGAGGAAGAACTTGAGGAGGAATTGATAGGGTTTTTCCTTAGTTGTAGATAGGATTTTTCTTTTTTAAGAAATTACCAAAACACCACTAAATCCTAATGGATTATTGATAGGGGTGTCGTATCCTGACTTGACATCCCAAATTTCAAATAAAAGAAGGCACAAATACTCCAGAAGTGGCCTCGCGGTGTCGAAGCCTGACCCAACATCCCAAATTTCAAATAGAAGAAGGCACAAATACTCTAGAAGTCGCCTCGCTTAAATGCTTGACCATCTTGTGTGGTTTGGCATGTAGAGCATTGGCAATCAGTCTGCTAGAGGATTACCGATCGACTTGCCAAAGCATTGGTGATCTGCCTACTAGAGGACTGGCGATCTGCCTCCCTAAGGTGGGCTCGCTCAGATGTACGTCCAAGCCATGCACAACAACGTCGAATAGGCCAAGCCCTTAATGACCACTAATAGCACTTCATCTGTGGGGCCCATCAAGTCACATCGATGAACACATCCCACTCCCTGACTTGCCACATGTCCAGATCCTAACAACTAAGTGCAGAGAATCCCATTCCTACAAATAGGGGGCTCACTTGGATGTACCTCCAAGTTGAGCAAAACAACAACATCAACCAAGCCCAGTCGCCAGCAACCACTAATAGTGCTTCGTTTGTAGGGCTCGTCGAACCACACCAATGGACACACCCTACTCCTTAACTTGCTACATGTCTAGATCCTAATAGCTAAGGACATTATTGATAGGGTACAAACAATTGTTCTCATAAATACCAACGGTATGTAAATTTGTCTAATTCTAAGCATCTAAACCTGATTCTTGCTTCCAAGATAACTTAGGTATTGGAGGGGGCATGTCGACCAGATCAATTCCCTCACTTTTTCTACTCTTAGTGCTTGCAGGTCCCAAGCTTCTTGACCTCAACTAGTGTAGTAATCCAAGCTCCTTAACCTCAACCTATGCGACAACTTGACTTTCCCAATTTCAACCTCCCTAGCTGAACGTAATCGAGACTTAACCATACAATCTACAAGCATCGAGCAAGAGCAATTACCTGGTTGAGTGATATGCCCAACTAATGACTCAACTCGTTAGTAATTCAGGTTAACAAGTAATATGTCAACGAGTCCAAATTCAAGTTAACAAGTAATATGCCAACGAGTCCAAATAAGTCTAAAATTTCAACCTATACCCCTAAATAACGAGTTTGGTTAACTCATTAACAAATTTGACTCAACTCATCGACAACCTTATGTGTGAGACGTAAGGGAAGGAGAGAGGCGAGAGAGGTGGGGGAATAAGAAGAGTGACCCATTTCTGTAAAAATTACAACCCTAAACCATGGAAACTAAATCCTCGTACCTTTCATATGTGGAAAACAAAAAGAAATTATTTTCCATTCCAACTGGGACACAAACATCACCAAAGTGACAACACATTTTTCTTTCTTTTTCGAATTAAAATGAAATCAGGAAAGGGCAGAACATGTCACTGAAACCTGAACAATTTTTAGGAACATTTCCAAACTATAGTATATGTAGAAAAAAACACCCAATCTGATAGACTGGATTTGTTTTAAGGTAAGGTGTTCCTCTTAATTTGGTTTAAGTTCAAGTTCAAGCTCAACAACGTATTTTAATTTCGTTTTTTCCTTTTTCATTTCAACGATTGGATTAAAGTAAATTTCTAATAACGTGCACCCAATCTAAAGATTAAAACCGTTGAGCTCACAAGTCCTAATCAAACCAAGCCGCAATCGACAGGTCTAACTCACAAGATTGTTGCGATTCTTCAGTATAATAGAGGTAGAGGGTGAATGTCAAGTTGTAGGGGTAGTTTAGCTAATGATCAATTATTTTTAATGAAGTAACAATCTACAAACAGGTATTGTATCGGCAGGGATGGTACCCCTTAAATCCCAGGTTCAAACTTGAATCCTGCCCTCATTTTCCATAAGGCTGGCCAATTGTCTTCTATAGCAGTAGGGTATCTCTAATGTTTTTTTACCAAAACTTTTATCTCTATATAGCTGCTGGTAGATATAAGATGGTACAATGAAAAGTAAGATCCTTATAGCTCTCCTTAAGTAAAGTGAAAGTGGAGAACTCTTTTCTCAAAAAAAGAAGAGAGAGAGAGAGAGAACTCAATCCATTCCTATTATAATCATCCATCATGTAAAAACTATTTCAAAACTTCCAACTCTGGCCACTTTTTTCTAGGAATATTAAGCCGATGTAAGCCTAAAGTGAATATAACCCATGAGATCAACCTCTATGATCTAGCTGGATGCCCTTTTAACATGTGAATAGAATTTGGTTTGCGTTTCACAAGAAAAGATAAAAAGAACTAAAGTCCTCTGGAAATTTATCAACAATTACTACTCATTTGAATTCCCAAGTACGCACCAAAAGAAAATCCTTCACCAAATCATTTTTTTCATCACACAAAGTGAAGTCTCCCCAACCACATAATCAAATCAAACCAAGCTAGTAATAAGCAAGTCTGTGTGAAGCTCGAAAATGAATATGTAAGCAATAGATAGTGAATCAATTGAAACTAATAACTGCCCTATATCATTCTCCAAGAGAATTCACAATTACTGAAATACCAGGCTTCAAAACAAACCAATGGGACAGGAAAAAGAAGACCAATAATCTAAAAAATTTTAATTTTGTATGGTTAGTATTTGTCAAGTCGCAAAAACCACACATACACAACCTTATCCGATACACAGTAAACTCATAATATTTACTAAGTTACAATAATCTCGTAATCCACCATTTGAGCTGAAATTGCTGATTACCATGTTAGTAGATTGCAAGGTTTATACATCCTCAATATTTTTTCCCCTTGAATGGGAGTAATCCAGGCTGTCATGATAGTAATGTAATGCAGTTTATTAAATTCTCCAAGCATTGATCAGCGTATACTTGATCTTAACATTTAGGCTCTATAACTCTGTATCATATATGGACTTAAAACCTTTCTAAAATGGGATTTAATCAAGTCCTGACTCAAGTGTAACTCAAAACCCTTTTTCTTATATGGTAGAAACTAATGATTGGGGCTAGTCCCCACTAACATTAAACACCAGCTTCGATTCCCATGGGATTCGAAATTAGGATCAGTGTCATAGCTTCTGGCAACTGAGCTATTTACAGTTAGTTTAAGCTAACTCAAATCTAGAATGACAACAGTATTTTGATATATGTGTATATTTCTGTTTGATTACGTGTGTGCCTTTTATGCAGCAATATGTGATATATTTCCCTAGAGTAAACAAATAAGTGATTTGCTGAACATACTAGTTTTCTACTGAACTGGTATATCAATGGGTAATAGTGAGGTGATAAGACAGGCAACGGGTGGGATATGGTGAAAAAACACAAGTCTAAGATAAGTTCAAAGCTGATACAGTTCTTAGGAACTTGTATTGCTACATTTAGCACTTACGACTAGACTCAAACTGTTGCAGAAGCTTGAGGGACTGGAAGTATAAATTGAGATCAATACCATCTACATTTCTTCCAATGCGTGCTTGCAAGACTGCCTGTAAACAGAAAAAAATTATATAAGATAATAAAAGCAAAGTTTGTGAATCAAGAACAACATCAGTGTTCTAATGGAGATGTAAGGGGAATTTGACTGCATACATCATTATTGGAATGAATAAGAAGTTCACCAATGAACTGGTAGATAGAGCCAATCCGGAAGTTGATATCTCTTAGGTGTTGGGTATCAATCTTGAGGCTGTTATTATTGTCAACAATAATGGCGATAGCAGACTCCACATTGTATGATTGAAGCCTACAATATACCACCACATATATATATGTACTCAAATTACTTCATTTGCTGCACTTCAATCTTAGATTGTAAAAACATATGACTCCTATTATGGTGGAGGAAAGATGATAGAACATCATTTGCATTTTCGCTTTGGTTATTCACATCATGAAAGCACAAAATCCCTTTGTACTCTAAATTAGACTCGTTTAACTATGGGAAAGTATTTGGGTATTCCTTTACCAGGTTGATCTATTAGCTAACGAATTTTTCTGATTTATGTCAAATTCTCTCTCGTCAAATAATCACAGGTCAAGATATTTTTTCACTGATTTTTGAAGGGTTGTGATCAAGTTGACAGCTGATTGCCAATCTTAAAATCTCACTGGATTATATTAGGTCTTCAAAAGTAACCAAAATCAATAATATAAGGTTTTGTAGTTACGATCATAAACTCGTGATTTGGTGTTTTTGGGGGGTTGAACAAGAGTCCTTTTTAGCAGTCAAAAAAGGGATTGTATTTTAAAAGCACTGAACAAAGATGGGAAGGATAAAAGTTGGCTGTCCAAAAAGGTAGCTGTTGATAAATTGCTTAAATTCACGTGTTGGTTTCTAGTATGTACATAAAAAATAAATTTGCATTATTGCATAGTAAACATGAGAACTGATTTGCATATGTTATTTATTCAAACATGATGCATACCGATGTAACATGAAAGCCTCAACACACTCTACTAGAGAAGACAAAAGCTTAGACCAATTTTATAACACCATACTATTTTTCCAACCCATAAACTTCGAGCTTAAGTTGAAAAATAATAACAATAGAAAAGATGAAAGTTGGATCATGAAAGAAAATGTCACTAAGCATATGCAAACTTACTTTCCAGTAACTCGAAGTGAAGTCCCCTGCTGAAATAGTGAGGATGACGGTTCTAAGTCCTGTAAAGCCACAGGGATGCCATGTTTTATTGGAATTGATGCCATAAAACCACCAAGATTCTAGTGTAAGATAGAGAAGACCTGAAGATGCGATAGAAGACATTGTTAACTTACCAAAGGAAATAGAAAACATTGGAGATAACAAAAGATGATAGAAATTGCCACAAGCCAGAGGATTCCAAAAAATAGACATTATATTATGTGATCCAGAAGAAGAAAACAGCAACACTAGAAAGGTATATGCTGTACCCATAAAGAGACCCACTTTTCAATAGCAATCAAATTATTACCATATGATACAGGTAGCTGTATTTTCGTAAAACATCCACATGCCAATAATATAACAAGTGTAAACATAAACAATCATTTACGGACAGGTAACTAACAATCATCAAGAAATTTCCATATGTCAACTAAATAATTACAAACATTAAAAATCATTTATAGACATGTATCTTTAGATTTTAAGTAATTAAGCAAATAATCTAGAGGAAAAACCTAAAATAGCCAACATGAACTATGTAGAGGCTGAACCATGTAGAGGGAGACCTTGGCAATCAAAAGGAGAAATCTTCACAAGTCACTGGGCAACCCATTTTCAAAGAGAATAACCCTTTTAGGAAAAAGTTGCCAACAGAAAAATGCCATGAAAAAAAAACCGCACGAAAGGTTTACAGGAGGCAAAGCATTCATGAATACCAAACACTAGGTGGAGTAAGAGGCGTCGGCGGTGCTGGCAGTGGAGGAAGAGACCGCTGGCGGTGGCAATGGAGTACTGGAGTGTATGCCGCTGGTTTCCTGTGGAGGAAGAGTGGAGAGAGTATACACGAGTGGGACGTGGAATTTCTGTTTCTGTTGGGAAGAGCAAAAACCTTATATTGGCTTTCCAACATAAATGATGAGCATAGAGTTGTGCCAAAATTACATTTTAATGACACAACTATAGTCCCCATTAAAGTGTTAACAAGAGGTCTCCATGTTTGTATCTCGAGGACTAAACTTTTTCAAAATCCTAATTTTGCTTCAGTGACAGAACAAAAGTGAAAAGGATTAAAAAAACATTCAAACAATAACTATAATAATAATAATAATACAAAAATCTTTAACCACGCTTCCATGTGTATTTTATAAAAACAGAAAAACTGCTACAGTAGAATGTGTGTGGCGTCGAGACTATGGTTGACTATGGCTCATTGTCACAGTGGTTGGAAGAACTTTAAACTCGTCACAGATCTCGGATTCGAATTCTAAGACATTCACCTCTTACTATCTCAACCGTTAACAAAAAAAAAAAAAAAACTTGGATAAGACAATGATATCACCCTATTAAGTCTGAAGTCTAAACACAAGTCTACTGACCTAACTTATTTACAAGTAATTCGAGTACAATCAACTAACATAGGTCAATATGTTTAAACCGTAAGTTACTGTAATAATAGTTCACTTTCTTATATTCATGTCATAGATGTTTAAAATATTCAATAGAGGATTAAATATGTTGAAGTACCTCAAACACTTCTCGGGACATTATATTCTCTCCTATTTAATCTCTTGATTTGTTAGTTATATTTTTATAAATGATTAAATAAATGTTAAAGTTTAAATAGATATTAATAAATATGGAAAGAAAAGAAACTCGAGGATTACACTTTTTCAAAATTGTAATTGCAAGAACTATACTAATATCAATAATAATGTGTAAATGAAAATAAACTAACTCTTAAAATAAATAAATGAAAGGATGAAAATGAATAATATGGAAAGAGTAGAATTTTAGAGAGAAATAGAGCAATGAATAACAAAACTTTACAAAAAAACGATATTAAGAAATAATATTGGTAAAACATCTTAAAATGAAATTGCATTCTAAAAATAATGTCATTAGAAATTCTTAGATTTATTTGAAAAACATGAAAAAGCTCATATAATTATTCATAAAATATATTTTGAGATGTGATGCAATCTAAAAAGTGAAAAGGTTTTTAAAAAAATATCTTGATAAAAATATGTTGTTAATAAGTAGTTTCAAATTCTCAAACTAATTTTAAATTATAGAAAGATTTTAGGAGTTTAATGATTAAGCATAAGTTTTAGATCATAACATTCTAGATCAAATAAATAATCATATGAAGTTAGATTAAATTACTTGCAAAAAATTAACAGAGAGTCACACGTTGGAGCGCAGTTTACTAGTTGGGACATTGATTGGTAGAATTTATGTTTAGGGACAAAGTTAATAAACCCTGTTAACAATGTTATCTTCTTCCATTTTTGCCCTTATTTCCTATTTCATTTTACAATCTCCCCCCACCTTCTTCCACCACATTCCATCCTGCACATCTTGGGTCAAGAAATGTCCTAAACTCACCATCTTCTCCATTTTCCTCCACATATTCTCCATTCACGCCAATATTTGAGTGAAGCCTCCTCATCTTGTTGTGTCTCCACCATATGTGTCCTCAACAGGTAAGCCTCCTCATCCTCATCTTCCATTTATCAATTTCTTTCACACGTCTAGACCTAATTTTCTTATGTGTCCTCAACTAGTAAGCCTCCATCCACTTCATTTATTTTCTTTGTCATGGGAGTCTCCAAAAATGGTTCTTAATGGATTTCTCATGAGTTTTTCTTTGCTACTCAATGGGTACTCTTATAGGTTATTTGACGGTTTTGGGTCCTCCCGTGGATTCATCTCATGACTTCTTCTCCTTTACTCAACGGATACTGAAGTGGGTTCTCCTTTAGGTTATTTGAGAGCTTTGAGTTCTTATATTTAAAGGATAATGAACATTTGTAGCAACATTATTTTTCTCCCTTACAAAATAAATTCTTCTCTTGGCTTCTTTTCCCCTACTCAAAGGGTGCTCAAATGGGTTCTCCTTTGGGTTATTTGATAATTTTGAGTTCTTTTTTTAGAAGATAATGAATATTTTGTACTAACATTGAATTCCTGTAATGTGGTGAGGAAGTTTTGATGGATTTTGTAGATTTTTTAACAATTACAAACATAATCTATAAATCACGACTCTCATTAGTATAGTCTGTTATCAATTATTTTATAAATTAACTTACGTAGTGGAGTTTATTGTTATAGTAGGTATTAATATGGAGAAAGATACTTCAAAGTTTGTTGCTTGTTTCTTCAAATCAGAGGATAGAGTGACTTACGTGAGCAGGAATATAAGTTTGGAGACTAGTTGGTTTTGCTTCTTCAAAGTATTGTCTCAAGACACATTTTGCTTGGTTTATTTAATTTCTAGTGTAGTATTGCACGCTGGGTGACTTTATCGCTCACGCTTGTTTCTCGTGGTTTTAGGTTGTAGGTGTAGACGAACAAGTGGATTTTACATAGTGTACATAGTCTGCAGTCTCGTAACCGCACACATAGGTTTCTGGTAATTTAGATATTACTATTTAACTTTGATTTCTTGTAATTTAATTTGATTTAAATTATTGTGAAAATTTGGGCCGTTACACTACTTCATTGTCGTGATGAACCTCCCCATGTTGGGGGTACGACCGCCCCAACCAATAGGCCTCACTCTAATCTCATTTATATTCTCATAAGCATGGGATGAGTTCTCTAACGCCCCAAATGGTGTCCAGACACTCAGGTATTCATTATTAGGCCCAGCCAACACTGGCTAAAAGGGAAACCCAGTCTCTTTCACCTAGGCCCTAAACCTCGGCAACTATGCCTTCAAACTAGTAACCAATCTCACTAAGGCCTTAAATCCCTACTAGTCACTACCCTACAACTACGTTGATCTTGAAAAATACGGAAATCCTTTTTAAATATGAAAGTATCTTTTCAAACCAGTTTGTGTAATTATGCAGACGAGAATGGCAAAATATGCGAAAGTCGGCAAAGTCACGGCAAAAATAAAAAATATATGCAAATGCAGGAGTCGTCACCTAGTCTATTAAAATGGAAGACAAGGAAAACCATATAAAACATGAAAATCATGCAAAAACAATGGAAAAGGTCTTGAACCAGAAAAATGGGTAAGGATCCCTATTACGTATGAGGAAGGTGTTAGGCACCCTCGTACACCCGATAAATCGGTCTTCTATTGGTTTCTCATTTGCTTATGAAATGTTGGCTTTTCAGCCTTTTATGTACGCCCGAGGGCGATATGCCATGCCATGCTAATGTGTGTGGTGTCTAAAATATGAGTGCATGATGTGCAAGGGTGTGTCCTAATGCTCAGAAATATCGCTCTCATATCGGGTCAAGGGTCGATGCAGAGATATTGCATAAATAAGATCATGGATCTAGTATCTTGAGCGATTTTATCATCCTTGCTTTGTTATATGCCAAATGCAAACTAACATGCATGGAAAAGGCTAAAAACAGAGTTATGCCTCCCTGACATATCCAGGAAGAAAACCAGAAAAAATGCAGAAGCAAATCGAAGTAAGAAAACATGCTACAATCATATAGAAACTTGCTGTGTGCTACTGTAAACAGGCTGCTACGCCTGTTAGGTGCGCCAGACTGGTGCGCCAGACTAGTGCGTCAGTCTGATGCTCAGCCTAGTTGCTTTCTACGTGGGCCAGAATGATGTGCTGAGATAAAACAGAAATTCATGCTATGCCAAATCGTATGAAAACGCATTCCGAAAAGTCATGCCATATAAAACCTTTCACAAAAGTTAAAGAACATGCTTTTAAAGTGAAAGAAATGCAAGTGCAATGACTTGTGGACCTTGTGCTCAAGGGCTGGTAGCCTCACACACGATCACACTCTATTTAAGCTAGAATGAAAGAAACAGGATTCAGTCAGGTCACTAGATCATGGGCTGATGCACAAGGCTCTCCATGTAGGAGTAAGGTGCAACCAGCCTATCAGATTTCGACCGAGGACTAAATATCCAAAGGGAGAAAACGACTAGAAAACAATCTCACTTTTATCGAAAAAAAATGCACGCAAAACCATGGAATAAAAGAGCAAGCAGTAAAAGAACTAGGCTCAAAAACATTCAGAAAATCATGCAAACAGGGACGCAAAAGTGAGTGTTTTACCTTCGATCAGTTTAGTGCTCTTACATGGGGCGCCAGAGTGGGGCGCTGGCTAAGTGCACCGCTCTGGTGCGCCATATAGGTGCTCCCTAGAAAAATCTGGATCAGACTGCGATCCGATCCAAATCTGACCCAGAAAGATGATGGGTAATCTATGCTAATGCAAGTTGATCCATGCGAGTGTGAAGAGCATGATGAAATGCATCTGATCATTACTATCTTATTAGAACATGATGATTAATGGGTTCATGCAAAAGATTCAAGTATGGGACGAGTAAACCCAATAAAACTTGTCATGACCATGATCATATCTAGAACATAATAAGAGAAGATTGCTCATGCAAATGACTACATCAGGAACATAGTAAAGAAAAGATGGCTCATGCAAGTAATGCAGTGCTCCCTAGAAA
>JAMKQA010003894.1:0-51478 GCA_024699735.1 Posidonia australis
CACACAAAACCATCTTTTAAATCATTCGTAGGGTCAAAACCCAAAACCACACCCAAATCCATTATTTGGGGTACCACATGCCTCCATGTCATTACACGAGGCAAACACCAATCACATAAACCCATCATACCAAAACAACCACTTAACATCATTAAAAACCACATTAAAACCTTAACAAATCAGGGCAAAAACGGCATACCGTTTTCCCATTTCGGTATGCCGAAATCCCCTGATTCGGCATACTGATGGGGAATTTTGGTATACCGACATCTCTTGATTCGGTATGCCGAAATTCTTCGGTATACCGAATCCCTGTCAAATTTATCAGGTTTAGGGGAAACGGTAGACCGATTTCCTCCGGTCATCCGAGGCCAAAAACGCGGGGTACCGCTTGGAGCAAAACGGTATGCCGAACCCAAAAATGGCATACCGTTTTCTGCTGTTGCAGAAAACCCCCAAACCACCGTCCTCCTTTTCTCCCCCAAGTGGGAGTAAGGATCGGACCCCCCAAACAAACACCACAAATTCTCATAAAAACATGGGGTGTAGACTCTCAAGTCTACTTCAAAACCACTCAAGATTTCATCAACCACATAGGAAGATATAAATATGCAAAGGAATCATGCTCAGAAATAAACCTTAAAACATTTAAGGCAAAAACTCCACAAAACTCCCAAAATCCACGTAATCTAGCATGATCCTTACACAAACACATCATAGAACTCATCTCCAATCATATTATGATTTTCTACAATTTTTCATGCATTTGACCTACTATTAACCAAAAACAGCACGGAAGGAGGAGAAGGATTGCGTACCTGACTCAGGCCTCAGGCGACCCTTACCACATTCCGGCAAGCCTCCACAAGCTTCGGTGGAACGCGCGGACGGCACACCACCTCCTCCCAGCTCGCGCGCCTCAGCTCCCTTTCTTCTCTTCCTTTCCTTTCTCGTCGCACTCTTCCTCTGCTCTGCCCATTCCTGCCTCCCGTTCTTATCTCTACCACCGTCCACATGGCGTCGGCCACCCATCCCGTCGGACAAGATGGGGAGGCACGGGCCTCCGTCGCTGGTGGCACGAGTGGAAGAAGAGAAAGAAGAAGAAGACGAGGAATGGTGGAAGGGTGTGACTCGTGAGAGAAAAGAAGGAAAAAGAGGAAGAAAAGAAAAGAGGAAAGAACGGCACGCAAACTGAGACAATTGTGCATCCTCAAATTGGACTCCACATGGATCCCAAATCACAGGCAGATGCACAGAAAACCAACCACAACCAAGAAACAACAGATTATCCATTAATAAATCATTAAACACAATATTGCAAATAATTACATGGTTTATAATAAAAATGGATAATCAGGCCTAGATGTTTTTTTTTTACCACGAGAAAGGAGGGAGGCCCTCAAAATATATAAAAGGAAAAAATATGTACAAGGGTTAAAAGGGTGGGGAAGAGAACCAGCCAAGCCAGAAGGCACAAGGGTTCCCAACCCAACCACCAAGACAAGTTGTGGGCAAGCCAATAGCCCAAGATCAAAAGCCCACCAAAAATAGGCAGTAGCCCGCGAAAGGGGGCAGGGGCCAAAACCAGGTCCGCCCGAGCAAAAAATTGCATACAGTGACAAAAGAAAATGCAAAATGCCACCCACCCCAGGCCAAAGCCCCCCAAGCCCGCACAGCGAAAACCAGATAGACTGGGAGGCCCACAGAGCAGGCCCAAATGCCTCAGCAGCAAACATAAGGTAGACACAAAAGCCAGCAGAAAAAAACAGGCCACGCACCACCAAACCGCACCGAACATAGTAGCATGCAAGCCCAACGCCCGCGGCAACAGAACCACCGACAGGTCAAAGGAGGCAGTGGAAAATATCCTCAGGCGATCACGGGACGAAGTTGACCTCATACAGCCTCTTGTTCCGCTCCGTCCATATCCCATGCAGGATACCAGAGGCCAAACGGGATAGAACAGGCAGAGGCTTCAGAAGCAGCCGCCTGAGCCAACCAACAGCAGCATCCTTGATGGTGCGAGTCGTCCCCGGCTATCCAAGACCAGCAAGGCGCTAGACAACAGTAGAGAAGTGGCACACCCAGAAAAGGTGGTCCAGAGTTTCCTCAGCCAGCCCGTAGAGGGTGCACCGGGAGACCACCACAATACCGCGACGCCGCAAAGCGTCATGAGTCGGGAGCGCATGTTGGAAAACTCTCCAAGCACAGAAGGCAGCCCGCGGAACACCCCTAGGCTGCCAGACAAGCGCAGCCCAGAAGCAATGGTCAGCCCTCGCCCTGATGGCATTCCAGGCAGAAGAGAATGAGAATTGGTCTCCAGTGGGCGTCCAAGAGATCAAGTCGCGACCACCCGAGACGGGAGTAGGCAGGACAGGGGCCACAGCTCATGCATATCCAAAGTGGTGGGAGACGGGAGGCACCAACGGCCGTTCTCAATCAAAATTTTCACAGGGGACTGGAGACTGCAACCCAGGTCGCAAAGGAGACGACGAGCAGCCAGAGGGTGAATGCACCCGGAATAGCCAGGAATCCAGGGGTCCAGGAAAAAAAAGGTGTTGCCCCTGTCCCCGATACCATAGTGCAGTAAGGGCCGCACCGATTCCGACATCTTGAGGATGCCCCGCCAGGCCCAGGAGGCAGAGGACGAAGGCCGCACCGTCCAGATGGAGCGGTTCCTAAGGTATTTGTCATGCATCCACTTGACCCAAAGGGCCTGAAGGTATGTTTCCACCTCCCAGAAAAGCCTGAGGATGCCAGCCCGGTTGCAGTCGACCGTCCGACGGAGCCCCAGACCCCCCTCACCCTTAGGGAGGCAGACCGCATTCCAGGAAAGGAAAGAGCACTTACTGGCCTCATGCCCGAACCAGAGGAAGCGCATGAGGTGCTTGTCGATCTTGTGGTGGATACTGGCAGGGAGCAGGAAGACCGAGGTCCAGTAGAGATGGAGCGCCGCCAGAACAGAACGAATGAGGACCAAACGGCCCGCGTACGAAAGCAGCTTGGCTTTCCAAGACTGAAGCCAGTTGTCGATAGCCCGCAGAAGAGGAGCGCAGTCCCCAGCCGAGAGACGCTTGGCAGTCAGAGGAAGCCCAAGATATCGGACAGGAAAAGAGCCCTCCGGGATATCCAAGTGGGACAGGATCCACCTACGGTGAGGAACAGGACCCCCAAAGAAAAGAGAACTCTTCTGGCGGTTCAGATGCATCCCGGACATAGAGGAGAAGGAGTCCAGGATCTCCTTCAGCTTGCGAGCGTTCCTCTTGTCATCCTGGAGGAAAATCATAAGGTCATTAGCGAAGGTGATGTGCGAGACAGATAGCTCCCCCAGACGCATAGGCGAAAGCTCTCCCCGATCAACAAAGGAGTTGCAGAGGCTGGAGAAGATTTGCATAGCGACAACGAAAAGGTAGGGGGACAGGGGGCCCCCCTGACGCAGGCCATTAGAAGAGGCAAACCACTCCGACCACTCCCCATTAACAGCAACGGAGAAGGAGTAGTTCATGCACTCCTTAATCCAGCTCACCCATTTATCAGGGAAACCCAAGAGCTGCAGAGCATCAGTGATGAACGCCCGCTGAATGGTGTCGAAGGCCTTACAGAGATCGACCTTGATACACATGTAGCCCACATTCCGCGACGTGTGCAAGCTGTGGCAGAGTTCATGAGCCAGGAGGACAGCGTCACTGATCCGACGCCCGCGGATGAAAGCAACCTGGTTGAGGTCAATGAGATCAGGGAAGAGCGGCTTCAGCCGGTTAGCTAGAACCTTGGAGATAATTTTGTAAGACATATTGCATAGCGCAATGGGATGGAAGTCATCCACACTGCCAGGCACCGCAATCTTAGGAACGACGCAGAGCAAGGTCTGGTTCAACTTCTTCAGCAGCTTGGACGATCGGAGAAAGTTATTGGTCGCTTCCAGAAGGTCACTCGCGATGATAGGCCACGGCTGACGATAGAAGTGTCCATTGAACCCGTCATCCCCAGGGGCCCTGCTAGGATTAAGATGAGATACGATTCCCTCAAGCTCATGTGCAGTAACCAGAGCACAGAGGGCAGGGCAGGCTGCGGTAGGGATACACCTGCAGGTAAGGGACAGAGGAAGGGGCGCCCGCGAATCATGATGGTTGAGAATAGAGCAGAAGCGCTGCGCAAAGGCCAAGGCAATAGAGGGGTTGTCGAGTAGGACAGTCCCGTCCACGAAGATGCTCCGGACAGAGTTGCGCGCGCGATGAGCGCGAATGGAGGCGTGGAAGAAGGCCGTGTTAGCGTCGCCTTCCCGAAGCCAACGCAGTCTGGATTGCTGCCAGGCCTGCATATCTTCCCGCTAGTAAAGGTCCTTTAACTGAGCACGGTAGTTGCATTCCACCTGGAAGAAGATGGAGGAGGTGGGATTGGACCGCAGGCGGTCCTGGACAGCAGTGAGGGAGGCTTCGCAGGAAACAATCCGCTCCGGGATGTTACAAAAGGTACACCTAGCCCACTCCCTGAGGCACCGCCTCAGGCCCAGATGTTACACATTACAATACAAAAATTTATGACAATAGAATAATAGAAACTGAGCAAGAAATTGAAAATGCGAAGAATAAACTTAAATATGCTCATTGTAAAAGTACTCATTGCAGAAGTACTCAAGAAGACCTTAAATATGTTGTATATAACTGTCTTGGGTTTTTTTAGTTACTTTGTAACAAGCTGGACATGATTAATATATATGCACTAGCTTGAGGAAGAATATTAGACTTATTAAATATGTGTGTGTGTTAATGGGTTATTGGATATCCGTTTATCTAATAACTCCATAAATATGTAATCACCTATTCATTCGAGAGTTAATTCTTGTTTTGCTATTATTCTCTCCCTAATCTCAGCATTAAAGTAAAATGAATTTCACAAAGTACAAATAGAATATAGGAATTTTAGAAGGTTGATAGTTCCTTCATATCAAGAAATACTCAAAAGATTACTACAAACAAACAAAATCCAAGAATATAACTACACGTTAGACATATACAAACAGCAAGAAAATAAAGCAAAGGTCACATAGATTTCATACCACATGCACGTTAATTTATACCAGTTCTTGTACAAATAATAAAACTCTATATCTATATCCTCAAGAAATGTAAATGGTTATTGTAGATGTTAAAAAATAGATAGCAACAAAAAAGGCAATCTACTTCTTCAATATAAATATCTAATATTGATATAGTTGGTAAAAGAGAAATACATTGGTTACAGGAAGACATAAATAAGCATAACAAAAAAGTTTTTATTCTAATATCGAGATGTCTATATCAGTAACATTGATCACTTAATTATATGGAAAATATTCAGTTAAAACAATTTTATCATAAAGTTTTTAGATGCAACAATCACATTGAAGAATATATATTTTGAATTATTTTATGGATTATAGGTATTGAAATGGATTAGATATGGATAGTATCAATTTCATGGTCATGTGAGAAACAATAACCGTATCCTGGAACAATAAGATTATAGCAATGACTCTAGCATCAAGATTTTCTCCTATCCTTAACAATATCATTGACAATTCCCAATGTGCCTTTCTTTCTGGAAGATACATAGGAGATTGTTTCCTAGTTGCGCAAGAGACTGTACATTTTATGAAATTGAATGGAATTCCGAGTCTTCTCCTTAAATTGGACCTTGAGAAGGCTTTTGACAACGTCAATTGGGAATTCTTACTAGAGGCTCTTAGGGGCTTAGGCTGTGGGCACAAGTGGATCTCCTGGATCAAAATGTGCATTTCATATGCCAGCTTTTCTGTCCTAGTTAATGGATCTCCCAAAGGATACTTCAATGCTTCAAATGGATTAAGACAAGGTGACCCCCTCTCTCCTCTTCTTTTTATTGTGGTCACACATGTGTTGAATAGAATCTTAGCTCTAGCGATGGACGGTAATTAAATTTCTGGGATATAATTACCAAATGGTGGTCCCACTATAATGAATATCTAATACACTGATGATACTATTTTATTTTTAGCTGCTACTGAGGATAATATAATAAATATTAAGAGAATACTATGTTGTTTCCAATCATGTTCAGGATTAAAAATAAATTTCCATAAATCCTCAATCACTGGTATCGGAATTCAGGAAACCTTTACTCAAAGAGCTTCCCAAATTTTGAGGTGTTGCATAGAGAAACTTCCTATAAAATATTTGGGTCTACCCTTACATTTCAGGATACCCAATTATCAAGATTGGTCCCCTGTTATTGAGAAAATTTCAAAAAAATTATCTCTTTGGAAAGCAAACTACCTATCACTTGGGGGTAGACTTACCTTGGTAAATGCAGTTTTATCTGCCATACCTACATATTACCTTTCAGTTCTACACTTACCAACCAGAGTAGAGAAAGCTATTGATAAAATCAGGAACAAATTTTTATGGAACTCCCTTTCCTCTAGCACAGCTTGCCATTTAGTTAAGTGGAAGTCTCTTTGTAGATCCAAAGAACAAAATGGTTGGGGAATCATCAACTTAAAATATTTCAATATGGCTTTCAAATGCAAACTACTTTGGCAACTTTTGTCTAATTCTTACTCTTTGAAATGGAAAGACATTATTAGAGCTAAATATCTAGCTAGGAAAGGACCGGGTGCTCTCCTTAATGTCTCCAATGGTAGATCATCACCTCTTTGGTTAGAAATCAAAAAATGCTTTGATATTTTAAATGGTTTTTCCATGTTTGATGTAAATAATGGGAAAACCACTATCTTCTGGGAAAACAGATGGTGGAATGGTGAAAAACTAAAAGATATCTTACCTGATATCTTTAGAAGGGCAAAATATAAACAAGCCTCTGTTACAAAGGTTTTTCAGACTATTAGCATAGATTTCAATAATCTCTTCTATAACCCGTTGACTCATATTGATTCTGGAGCTCTTCATGCTCAATTAGAAATTCTAATTGGAATTATCAACAACACAGGGTTAACTGATGAGGAAGATACAATTATTTGGAAACCTACCAATAATAATTTTACTGTTAAATCATGCTATGCTATGTTAAATGATGGTGGCCTCAGATTTAAGTATCTTAGGGAAATATGGAACTGTTGGGTGCCACTCAAAATAAAACTCTTTTTGTGGTTGGTTATTTGCAATAAAATTCTGCTCAAAGATAACCTTTGCAAAAGGGGATGGATTGGCTCCAATCTATGTATTTTTTGTAATAAATTTAATGAAACTGTTATTCATCTCTTCCTATAATGTCCTTTTACTTATTCTATTTGGAATGCTTTTACCATTGGTCCATTGTATTCTGCTATTCTCTCAATAGCAGATTTGTTCTATATTCCTCCTGTGTTAAAATTTGAAATTTCATTAAAAGGTTCTCATACTTTTGTCCAAATTTTACTTTGGTCTATTTGGAAGGAAAGAAATAACAGAATTTTTAGGGGACTTTTTAAAAATACCAGTATGATTATTAATGATATAATCTCCTTGACTCACTGTTGGATAGAGTGTTTGGGTACAAGATTTGAAAAAAATGAAGTTCTGCATTCAATTTCGTCTTTCCAGCAGAACAGAGACATGGAGCTTGACCCTATGGCTCCAAATAATGACCAGCAGGATTGGGAAAGAAATGTTTCAACTCCTGCTCTCTTGGAGGACAATCCCATGTAATGACTAACATTTTGTTGGTCGTAGTAATTTTCCTTATTTTCAGGCTACATTTCTTCTTACTGCCTTTTGGACATCTTTCTTCTATTTGCTGGAACTAAGGTTCCATGGATCTGTAACATTTTCTCAGCACAAAATACTTCATGCTTGTCTGTATTGGCTTACTTGATAATCCAATACCATTTACAAAAAAAAACAATGGTTAGACATAAACAAAAGGCACATCCATATCCATGTCAGCTTTTGTTAGGATACAAATGCATATGAATCATATTATCTCGATATGAATAGCAGGCAATCCATATCCATTTGCGGTGTAATCCATTAGCAACTTGTCTGAGTGAAGTGTGGAAACCTTTTAAGAGGGCTGTGACTTTTCTTATTTTTCGAATGAGTCTTGTACTAGATGATGAGATATTTCTTATTTATCTAGACAACTGGACTACAGTATTCAAGTGAGTGTATGTTACCAATCATACTATCGCTGTTTGTAAACTATTTCCTCCTGATCTTTGTCTCCATTCACAGTGTAGCTCCAAGTAGAAATCCTTTTTGAGGTCAGTCCACAACCTTCGAATAAAGTTTTTCCTTTTAGCAAAAGTCAACCTAGGCATCCTCACTAGACATGATGAATTCTAATGCATATTGTTTTTTAGTTCCCAACGCAATTGATGGCATTATCCATTTGTACAAAAGTTGTCACAAAAAAAAATCCTTTCTGCTCATTTCCAAACGTGATGCTTTTTGCAGCAAATTTCTGCCAAAAAACAATGTTAAAGGGAATCTGAAATCTGCAGCTTGAAAATAGGGATGAACGTTCTTGAAAAATAAAGGATAGGGATGAACAAGTATCTCTACAAAAGTTCCTTAACCCTTCCTATTGTACATCCCTTTATTAGTAGGACGTAGTATGCTCTTGTATATTTTGCAACTTATAATGGTCGTTATAACCCTTTTGTTTATTCTGCAAAAGTTCCTTATGTGTAGTTATCCAGTCCCTTTGTGGTCTGGGACCATTACCAACAATGTTCATTTTGTTTACAAATAATTGTTTTCCCTTAAATTTTTTTGCCATAGTTTTTCCTATTTTTCTAATCACCAATGGAGTTGTCAATTGGTCGGATCTATTCTTGTTCTTCCATGTTTGGATCCTTAATTGAACTTAGATTGAACCGGGTTTCTTCACCAATGGTTTATTAATGGTGGATCAGTTGGAGTTCAGATCTAGGTTTATTCTATAAAACATCGAACTGCATCTTTACTCTAAACATGTCTAATTTAAGTTAAAATTGGTTCCAGTTCAGGCTCGATCTAAACCAGTTTGAGTTACAAGTCCAAACTATATAGTACTACGTATTAACTATACAATTAGAGTAATAATGATTGGAATAACATTATTTAGTATTCTCGTAAACATCGTTATGCAAATAATGAATAGTTATTATATCGAACATCACTATGCGAACAAATAGGCGAGAATCGCAACGCACTTGCTAGGAAGAACTGACAATGATGTGAAGAACTTCTGGAGCACCAGACAAAAAAGACTTGCTAGAATGCTACAGACAGCGCACCATAAGAAGCCACACAGAAACGATGGAAAGCCTCCAGTTTTGAGTCAAAAAAATCAATTGGAATTCTACTTATTTTAGCCAACAAAGCTGATATCATCAATTAAAATTAAAGAAGACTTTTGAAATTATCTATTTCTCAAAAACCCCTATTCATTCTCCCATCCAAACATTTAACTCAAATCTTCACTCTTGTAGACAATCTAAAAAAGGAAACCATGCAGAAATCAGATTTAGAATACCACACTTTCCACAAATTAAGTTAATGACATGGTACCTTCCTCCTTTCCCTTGAAAATCAGAGGCTACTGTCCACACAATGAAATTGGCTTCTGAAACCAAGAAATTCAAGAAAATACCAGATTTAGAAGTTGCAAAGGCCATTATAGCAACACGTGATATCTGTTATCAGTGAGGGAAGTTGGTGTTACAGATCTTCATAAGCCTCAAATAGGCTGGATCTTCCACGCCACTTTGTGGGGTTTTCTTTCAGGCAACTCAGTTACGTACCAATGACGGGAGGAGGAGACGAAGGCGTACGACAACCAGTAGCAAGCATGAAGGTGGAGATGGAGGCACACAGCGGCGTGGAGGCAAGAGTCACGAAGGGCACGGACAAAAGGGCACAGGCAGGAGGCACAGAGGGCAGCGGCGTGGAGGCACAGAGGAAGGATGCTTGGACGCAGCAGCGAGAGACCAGAGGAATATAGGGCAGCGGCGAGAGACCAGAGGCACAGACGCACTTTTCGCGAGAGACCAGAGCAAGGGATGAGAGCGAGAGATGCGAGGGAGAGAAGAGGCAATGGGATGAAAAGGAGCAACTTGGCCACGAGTCGAAATTTTAGGGTAGATATAGCGAGGACAAATACCGAGGATATGTCCTCTCTATTTCCTCGTTAATTATATATCAAGGACATAGTGAGGATATTTCCACGATAAATCCTCGCAATATTATTGCGAGGACATATCCTCGCTATGTCCAGGCAATTTTTCCTCGGTATAATTTTACGAGGACAAATCCTCGCTATTTCCTCGCTAGTGGTCCTCGCTAATTCAAAAATTTTAGTAGTGCAAATTTCATCCTAACTGCATGATATCTACATATTCATGTTATCCAACACATTTCCATCCATTCTACTATTTTTCTACGATCTTACATGCATTTATTCTCATTTTCATGCATTTTATACATTATTGTAAATGAAGAGGAAAGAGGTGGAAAGGGAGCTGCATACCTCCTCCAACGAGCTCTCCCAACTTCGGCGAGCCTCTCCTTGCCCCGGCAAAGCTTCCTCCACTAGCAAATCACATGAACATAGCTCACCTCCCCTCCTCTACTCATGTCCTCTCCTCTTTATCCCCTCCTCCTCCCTGCATCGCACCGACTACCCATCTCATCGCCCTCAAGTTGAAGGAGACGGGGAGGCACAGGCATCCATCGATGGTTGCACGGGTTGGAGAAGATGAAGAGAGAAGATGAAGATGGTGAGGGCTTTGTGAGGGAAAAGAGAAAAAGAAAGGAAGAAAAAAAGAGAAAAGGGTGGGCATGTAAACCGAGACAACTGTGCATCCACAGACCAGACCCCACATTGGTCCCATAACACAAGCAAATGCACAAAAAGCTAACCAAACCCTCACACTCACAAGAAACAACAGATCATCTATTAATAAACCATTTATACAATATTACAATTAATTACATGGTTTACAATTAAAATCGATAATCAGGCCCAAGTGTTACACCGAAACACTACTTCTAAATTTGGGTAGTTACATCCTAACCCTCTTAAAGGAATATTGCCCTCTAAATTCTCGAGGTGAAAGCCAAAAGGGTACCTTATTAGGATGTCAAATCCACAACCCTAGATATCTAATACAACAGTGCCGCCCAAAACTCACGACCTGTAAGAGAAATTTACACTCCACAAAACCATTTTATCCAACTTAAGTCCAATGTGACACCAAGGATTCTGCTCTCCTTGAGTCCAAACACCACCAAATCCCTAGGTGAAGTTCTTTCTGGGCACAAAACCTCCACCTAAAGTCTCCAAAATAGTGTCTTCTAGAGTCATGAAGCATTTAGAGGACCTTTTGAGACACACAAACCACAAAATTGACTAGGTGCAGCCACTTCCTACAAGCATTTGCTGCACTACTTTTATGCTTAACTTGGTCAAAATCACTTTAAACACCATACTGCATGTTCAGTAACACCTTCCATCACTGTAGAAAATCTCCTTTAATCCAAGGTACAAGAGAAATCTAGCTACTGAGACACATCAAAGTTCTTCACGGATCTGGAGTCCACTAATAGACTAGCTAATCAAGTGCTATCTATCTCCAGAAACTGCTTCCTAGATCAACACTCCACCAGATCCAGAGCACAACCACTATTGTGGCCAACACACTCCCAAGGGTCGGATAACTCCCCCTTCATGATTCTCTAACTGACGAGGACCGAAAATCACCATCTTGCCTCACTGTAATAGGAACTTATCCCAACTCTGAAGGATGTTGGTGCAGCTCATTACAATTCCCTGCTACAACAGCCTTGCAGGTCTAGATGTGAGGCCAGTAAAATACATGTAGATCACTTATCAAGTGTGAAACTCATGTTGAAGATCCTACTGTCCAAGGTCTAAGGCCACAAGAGATAATACTTCTAGTGCAACCTCCTCAACCAATGGTAAAGACCACTTGGGACTCAAGCTCAAAGCAACGCCTAGCACAAGTGTCCAAACCAACACTTGGGCACTCTGCGATTGGGCACTCCGCACGCTCCGCCGGGGCCATTTTCTCTGATCTGGGCGTGCAGAGTCTCTGAGGTGGCTGCATGGCACTGTTGGGAGTTGTTGGGTGCGTTTCGGCGACTTGTGGGGCTTTTGACTTCTTTCCATGTGGTTCCGCCACTGGGTTTCTGATTTTTGTGTGGGCTGGCCCCTATGGTGGGTTTGGGTTGGGCTGCTGAGGCTCAGTTTGGTTTTTTGTTTGGGTTTCTGTGGCCCAGGGAATTTTTTGGAGGTTGGCATGTGAACCCCTGGCTCGTTCGGGGTGGTTCTCATCCCCACCTTTTTTTCTCTGTACATATTTTTCAGCTTTTAAAAGGAATGCTTCCTTCTCTTGGCAAAAAAAAAAAAAGTGTCCAAACCAACACAAGTTGTTCCTCCTTCTAGGCTGATCTGCTTGCAGTGCTACTATTTTGGAGGTTCTTTAGTTAGGCCCCCAAAGATAGTTCACTTGGGCCAGGAAACAACAGATCGAAGGCAACACATGGGATCACACCCAACAGCTCAACTAGTAGTGCTACCAAACGAGATAGGTAGCCAACTCCTCTTGACTCGCCCTATCTCCGCCACAGCAAACCCAAAATCCAAAAGCAAACACAAGAGAAAGAAGATCTCCACAGGTCAAACAGCACTACACCATTCAATCCACAGGCACATAGGAAAACAACTGGGCATCTCCAACAGGTCCCCTTAAAGGAAACACTAGAGAAATAAATCTCCACCGCTCGAATGACACTAAGCCATTACAACCACATCCAATGAATGCCAAACTCGGTATCCAAACAAGATACCCTAAACCGCACATAACAAACAACTCACTAGGCTATGCCATTCTATGGCCAAGCCCCAAACAAAATGCAAGACACCACCGCATAGCACCAATGTGTGACTCCAAGTGCACCACCTCTAAGATAACCCTATCCTCAAACAGAGTATCTAAAAGAAACAACACAAACTTGGGGACTCATCAGAGCCTCCCAAAACAACAACACATGCCTAGGGACCCACCTAGTCACCCAGAAACCACATCAATCATCTAGAGACCCACCAAGTCACCCAGAGACGACAACAATCATCAGAGGATTCACTAAGTCACCTAGAAATCACAACAACCATCTAGAGACCCACCAAATCACCTAAAAAGCACAACAACCATCTAAAGACTCACCAAGTCACCCAACAACCATCTAGGAACCCACTAAGTCACTCAGAACCCACAACAATCATCTGAGGATTCGCCGAGTCACCTAGAGTTGACAACAACCATCTAAGACCCACTAAGTCACCCAAAAACTACAGGAGGATAGAACTCAGAGTATCCTCTGCACCTACAACAAAGACAACAATAACCACACATGTAGCAGCCTCACACTTCACCCAGATGTGATCACAGGAGGATGGAGTTGCAAGCATCCTCCCATACCAATACAGACAATGACTGGCAACAGACAATGACTCGAAGCAACCAACAAAAAATAAACACGAGCAAGAGCAAATAACCAACAATCAAAAGCAAACAATCATAAACAGGCAACAGCAGCAGCAACAACCATGAAGGGCACACAAGAGACAAACAATTGCTGCACCTTGCCCTTCACAATAGAACACTAAATGGCTCAATGCTGGGTGGTGGCTAAACATGTCCTCTGTTTAGTTGGCGTAGGGTGCCTTAGCCCCCATAAAGGAACAAGGCACCTCCTCCTCAAAATCCATCAAGCATCAGCAATAAAACTTCTACTGCCAGTCAAACCAGTACCTACTACAGATGTGAGCAACCTCTAGGCCACATGACAAGTTTGACCTCACACACTGCAAGGTCTCCAACCTTGGAAGCCAGAACTAAGTCTCACCCAAAAACAACTGCGACCACTCCCACAGGCAACACAATGCTTAATTCATGCAAAGCTAGTGGACAACACCAAAACCACGCTCCATGGAGTTGAAAAGTTCATGCGAACCGCTACACACAAGCGAATGCCACTTCACGATCCACTCCCTAAACTGCTACCTCAAGGTAGTTCCAACAAATAGACGATTGCAAAATCCAACCACTGGGAATCCTTCCAAAAAGAAGTTGACGTCTACCTTTACAAATGAATAGGCCATCAATTCCTAGGTTCCACGTGGTCCTCAAAAACCATCCTCATAGAAATTGGAGCCAGAACCGAAGACACTCTTCAACATTGTAAGCAAGAAATCAAGAAAATCAAGGTGTAGGAATGCATGATATGTAGATTTATGGAGTCACTTAACCAAACATCCCTAAGCTAGTGCTCTTAGCTGGACCTATACTTTGATACCAACTGTAACGACCTCCAAATTGCTACCACTCAAACTTAGCTACATGTTTCATATTATTATTATTTTCTAACAATTACACTAAATATGCAATTAAATCTAAGTGCACTCAACAGAAATAAATCTAATAAGAAACAGAAATAAAACAAAACTAAACACTCACCAGAATCCTTGATATGTGGTTGATGTGCACTAGCTAAAACCAACTCCTATCTTGCACTTACCAAAATAGAAGTCAAAGCACATATGAGTGACCACTCAAAACGGCCACCTAGCACACCCCACCTAACAACTCGGCACACCACACTAAGGAAGCATGTGTAACTATACCGCACACAAACTAGCACAGGCATCTCACTTGGATGCCGCAACACCACAATAGGGCAATCCATTATTGCCCAACAGACCCCTCAGCCTCGTGAACGATAAACCAAGAGTATCATACCTCAAAGATTTGACGAACACTTGCTTGTAGCCTCTTGGTCTCAAGACCTCAACCTAGGCGACGTGCTCGACCACATAGGAATGCATCCTATATCCCCTAGTCTAGACAACACGATCCTTCAGTCTATTGGTCCACAATAAATAGAAAACATTGGAAAGCTCTTTC
Organism: Posidonia australis; assembly: GCA_024699735.1. NCBI lineage: Eukaryota > Viridiplantae > Streptophyta > Magnoliopsida > Alismatales > Posidoniaceae > Posidonia > Posidonia australis. Next base: position 14,927 of record JAMKQA010003894.1, read on the forward strand.
CAAAATCATTTGCAAGCCTATGTGTTTCTCTTTCCAAAACTCTTTTGGAAAACAATTTCGAAATCCTTTAAATAACCTTCCAAAACACCACAAAACAGCGTACCAAAAGTGGCTCGAAAGACAAAAGCCAAAATCACAACTAAAACATAACCTTGATAGCTATCCTATCAGGCCTAGAAGACCACACCTTGGGAGCATCTGAGTTCACGAGTATCACGCTCAACTCACAACAATCCAAGAAAACACCAGCAAAAGCATCATCTGGGTATCAAACTTACCCAGAAGACACCACACAAGAATCAAAGCCACAGTCTCGAAGTCTCATTTAACTTACAAGACTGAACACCAACACAAACCATGACCAGAACTCTATGTTTTGGCGACAAAGTGTAAGACGCCTATTGGCTCGTATCCCTCGGGAGCATAGTCAGATCAAAGTCAAACACCTGGAACAGTGCCATTGAATTGCTCATTCAGTGCACCACACACGAAGCCAAGCCAATAACCATACCTAGGGATAAATCATGATCCCTACTATCTATTCTACACCATTAGGAGAGAGACTTAGTATTTCTAAGTCATTTCATCTTTTAATCTAACCACACCCCAAGTAGAGTCTTGCTAATTCATTTTAGGCAGAACCTACAATTATTCTAATGACTATCCTAATCCATTATGCCATAATAATTATATCCCCAAGATTAACACACACACACACACATTAATCAAAACATAAAACACCTAAGTAAGGAGTCTAGGTCTGGTTTGGTAGACCATTTTCCAACGGTCCACTACACTAAGAGCTCAAGGACACACTTGAGAACCCATTCGGTTTACTAAACTAACTTGGTATGCTGAAACCTAGGCTCAGGGCAAACTAGTAGCCAAAATCAACATACTGAACCAAAATGGTATGCCGAACTAGGTGAAAACTGAAACTGAAAATAAGACACTCAAAACTCGTCCCAAAAATTGCAAACCACATACAATCAACCATAAATTGCAAACCACATACCCAATCGATGATCTCAAAACGATCTACGATTTGGGACAAGAAACATAAGGATTCGTTGGGTGGATCACAAGAAATCACAAAACAAAGTCAAATTGGCACTATTCACCTGTCGACTATAAATATAGCCATAAATGGCCCATAAATGCACAACAAATTTTTTAAAAATATCTGCAATCATCCATACGCTATCATGTACCACGGAATCCAATTAGAAAAAAGAAGCCACAAGCACAAAACAAACCATGCAACCATTTTCCATCATGTGGCTCGTGTAAATCGAGATCAGCCACTAATACACGCCAAAGAACTCTCACAATCCAAAGCAAACCTTCAAAGCTTCCATGAGGGTCGGCACAGCCACAACCACACAACACCAAGACGACCAAAAATCCACTAATCTAAGAGTAAGACGCTACCAAGAACGCACCTAACATTGGACGCTAGAGCTCCCAACACCCAACACACCTGAATCCCATATTAATTATCTGACCAAAACACTACTTCCAAATCTAGGTCGTTATGCAAGACTTTTTTTTTTTAATCCTCTAATGACCTCTTTACGTGAATATCAATACTCAGTTAGGGAAGAAGTCTAGTAAACAACTAAAGACACGGTGCTTCTAGAGTGAGAAGGTCTGCCTTCTCTCTAGACTTTGGCTTGGCTTGGGTTCTACGGCCGTTTCTGGTAGGATCTGAAAATTCAAAAAGCTACTGACGCGTCACTGTTTTTTCTGCGGCTGACCTTGTTTTGGGATGAATTAGGACAGCTCTGCGCTGGTTAACCCATGTCTTCCCCTAATCGGGTTGCTAATGGTCCGTTGGCACGGACCTTGGGAGACTTCCTGCCGGCGTCTCTCGCCGCTCCTGCCGATCGGCTCAGCTCTGTTGGGCCCTCGCTCGCCCCCTCTAGCGGACGCGGAGGTGCCCCTTCTCGTGGTAGAGGCGGTCGAGGCGCTGTTGGCGGCCTCCGTCGTCGGTCTCGTTCTCGCAACCCCTCGAGTGCCACTACAGGACGACAGGCTGCTGGGGACGCGCCTGTTGTTTCCTCTTTGCCTGCTGCTTCCTGGGCAAAAAGGTGTGCTGGTTCTCGCCAGGCACCCTCGCGCGCTCTCACCTTCTTCCCCCCTTCGTCAGAGATGGGGTCCCTGTGGCCGTTTGCCCACCGGAGGAAGTGAAGGAGGCTACTGCCAACTGGGATAGGGTGCTCATGGGATATTTTATCGGTCTCAGGCCGTTTGTCCCAGCTCTACCCAAGCTATTCAAAAGGGTCTGGGCGTTGAAGGGAAATCTCCAGATCCTGCCTGGGGGAATGGATTTCTCCTCTTCAAATTCTCCGACGACGACGATCTCGAGCATGCCTTGGATGGCGGCCCCTGGTTTGTCAAGGGGAAGCCGCTGGTTCTCCGCCGCTGGACCATCGACTCCATTTTTGAGAGGGAGAAGCTCACCTCTCTGCCCATCTGGGTCAAATTCCCCAAGCTGCCTCTCCGGTTTTGGTCATCCCCTCTGATCAGCAGAGCCGCCAGCACCCTAGGGACGCCGCTATACATGACGAGCCCACCGCTTCCGGATCCTGGGTAGATTTCGCCAGGGTCTGTGTGGAGATTGGGGTACACTTTTGCTACCCCCAACAGATTCTCATGGAGGTTGATGGATCCCTAGAGGAAATCCAGGTGACCTACGACTGGGCTCCTAAGCCCTGCAACTCCTGTCACACCTTCGGTCACGAGCAGGGTGCTTGTGCCGGAGGGGGCCGTCCTACCACCCCTGCAACTCCTGACCCTGGTGCTCAAGAGGGGGACGTCCCGCCGCAGCTGTCAGGTGGAGGTAGTGGAAAGGCCGAGGTGGCTCCCAGAAGCACGTCCTCCCCCCTTCTCCGCCCTCTCACCTACCGGAGGCTTTGGGCAGTCCGAAGGAGCCACAACCCATTCAACAATGCACTGCTTCTGGATCTCTGAATCATGTGAGGCCGGAGGTTCATGCGAGGTCGGATTCCTTCATCAAGGACCGCCCTGCCTCCCCCGTGGACTCCACCCTGCCTCTGAAGGACAAGACTTACCCTAGGACTCTGCATGTCAAGAAGCGAGCACCGGAAAACAGTTGCTCCAACACTTTTGGAGTGCTGGACTCCCCTGAAGCCGAGGTGGAAGCGCTGGTCCTCATGGCCCAACGCACGCGGAAAACCATCCACCCTCGTCTGCTTGGACCATCGAGTCGGGACCTCCCATTAGATACGGACGGCTCGTCGGAGCTTGCTCTGGACTAGGTTTAAATGTCAATGTTATGCTGGAACGTCAGGGGCTTGAATGACAGGGGCAAGCTCTGTGCGATTCGTGACTTTACCCGCCGTAGGAGATACGATATCATCTGTCTCCTGGAGCACAAGCTGAAGGACAACCTTTTGAGTGTCTGCCGGCGCCACTAGAACTCCCTCGAGGTGCTGGACAACCTGCAGCAGGATGATGCTTGTCGCATCCTGGTCCTTTGGAACAAGGACAATCTCCACCTCACGTTGGTTGCTTAGTCTGCCTAGTTCATGTCTATGGAGGTCTCTGCCCCTTCCCGCCCGACGTTCATGCAGATAGTGATCTACGCTGCGAACGCCCTCTCTTCCAGACGATCTCTCTAGGAGGACCTTGCTTCTCTCAGACCCTCTCTCCCGTGGTTGGTGACGGGGGATTTCAACTGTGTCTGTTCTGCACAGGAGAAGTGGGGTGGCAGCAGACCCAACCAGGTGGCCCTGGAGGAGTTTAACTGTTTCATCGACTCCATGGCTCTGTTTGAAATGCCTTACGGGGGGGACTCCTTCACGTGGAGCAACCGGCAACAATCGAACAACATTTCCTGCCGACTGGACTGCTCGCTCATCTCCTCCAATTTCCTTGATGCTTTTGCCAACTGTTATACCTTCGTGGGGCCTAAACTTCTCAGTGATCACTCCCCCTTGCTTATCACCTTGGAGCGGGACTCTGGGCGTCGAAAGCACCCGTTCAAATTTGACAACCACTAGTGTCGGCATCTGGATTTCCTACCGCTGGTGGTGGACTGTTGGTCTCCCAACCGTGGGGGGAACCCTTCTACTCGCATTACCCTCAAGATCAATGGGCTGCGTAGCCGTATCTGCCACTGGGCTGCGTGCACCTTTCAGCATATTCCAGACAGGATCAGGACCTGTGAGGGCTCCCTTCTTGCCTTGCAGGCAGCGCTCGAGCGAGACCCGGGTTCCTCTGTTCTCCTCCAGGCCGAGAACAACTACCGGAGTCAGCTCAAGGATCTCTATTGGAGAGAGGAGATGATCGCCTGGCAGCACTCCCGAATCCGGTGGCTGAAGGACGGCGACGCTAACACTGCGTTCTTCCAAGCCACCACCAAGGCGCGCCGTGCACGTAACCTTATCCGGCGGGTCACTATTGAGGGCGAGAACGTCATGGATCCTCAACAGATCTCCTCCCTGTTCTTCTCCAGATTTCAGACCATCTTCAACACCCACCATGTCGGCGACACCTTCCCTCGCCACCTTCCTTGTAACACCATCCCGGCTGAGGGGAACTCTGCCCTCTGTTTGACGGCGACGAAGGCTGATCTGTGGGAGGCTTGTCGGAGCATCAACCCCGACAGGGCCCCCGGTGAGGACGGTTTCAACGGCCATTTTTACATGGCAGCCTGGCCTATTATCGCCTACGACCTGCTGGCTTTTGTTAACCACTTTCTCCGCACCTCCTTTCTGGCTAAGCGGATCAACCACACGCTGCTGTGCCTTGTGCCCAAGAAGGAGGTACCGGACACTTTGGAGGATTTCAGGCCCATCACCCTGTGCAACGTTCTCTACAAGATTCTCACGAAGTTCCTGGCGAACCGCCTCAAGCCGTGGCTTCCCATTCTGATCGACAAGAACCAGGCCGCCTTCATTAGGGGCAGAAGGATTGGCGACGCGATCCTGCTGGCCCACGAGATATGCCACAGTATGCATGTCTCTAGGCAGAGGGGTTACATGTGTGTTAAACTCGACCTCCAGCGGGCGTTCGACATGGTCCACCGCCTGTTCATCTCCTTGGCCCTCTGCCGCGCTGGTTTCTCCGAGCAGTGGATCGGCTGGATGGAGGCCTGTATGGCGTACAACTTCGCCACCGTCACCAATGGGATGTGATCCGACTGGTGCCAGTCTGCCAATGGTATCCGTCAAGGGGACCCCCTCTCCCCTTATCTCTTCGTAATCGCCATGCAAACTCTGTCCGATCTGTTCAAGCACGCGACTGAAATGGGTGAGCTTAAGCCGGTGAAGGTCGGGGACCTCTCTGTCTCGCACCTCATTTTCGCGGATGACCTCATGGTCTTCCTCCGGGCGGATAAGAAGAATGCCAGAGGCCTAAGTAACCTTCTGAACAAGTTCTCGTCGCTGTCGGGATTGCAATTCAGCCACCAGAAGTGTGCCAATTACTTTGGTGGGCCTGTCCAACACCGCCGCTGGATATCCGCTCACCTCAACTTCCCTGAGGGTGAGTTCCCAGTGAGGTATCTGGGCCTCCCTTTGTCGCCCAAGCGCCTCTCGGCGGCTGACTATGCGCCCCTGCTGAGGGCCGTGGATAGGCGACTAGAAACGTGGAAAGCCAAGCTCCTCTCCTAAGCGGGGAGGCTGGTCCTTGTTCGTTCTGTGCTCTCTGCAATCCATATCTACTGGACGTCCACCTTCGCGCTCCCTGTTGGTGTGACCCGCGAGCTCGACCGGAAGATGATGCGGTTCTTTTGGTTTGGCAACGGGACCTCGGGCTGCTCCTTCGTCTCTTGGAAGTACATTTGTCTCCCAAGGGAGGAGGGTGGGCTGGGCATTCGCTGTGTTCGCACCTGCAACCAGGTTGGCCTCCTCAAACTCTTCTGGGACCTGGCGACCAACCGCGACGCACTCTGGGTGTCGTGGATGCGACGGAAGTATCTTAGGAACCGCTCAATCTGGCGTGCTCGCCCGCCTAATTGTGTTTCCTGGGCCTGGCGCAGCATCCTGCGGACGAGTGGCATTGCCAAACCGTTTCTGGAATACAGCATTGGAAATGGTTGCCATACCCACTTCTTCCATGACCCCTGGATCCGGGGATTCCCTGACGGCCTCACCCCCTGTTACACGTCGACTTCAGCTCGAGTTGCACTGCTCGGAGTCCTGTACTATCAGCAAGTTCATCAGGGATGGCGTCTGGATACTTCCGCCGCCCACCACCCTTGATATGCATGAGCTCTGGCCTGCCATCCTACGCACCCCTATTTCTGCCGGCGACGATGATATCCGCTGGACCCCCTCGGCCAAGAGTTTCTCCAATCGTTCGGCGTGGGAGGCTACCCGCCCGCGTTCTCTGAAGGTTCCTTGGGCCTCCTTGATCTGGCACAGGGCTATCCAGCCCCGGCGAGCCATCTGCTCCTGGCGTGCTATCCGTCAGGCGCTTCCGACTCACGACATCCTCAGGCGTCGGGGCATCACTGTTGTCTCTCGCTGTATCCTTTGCATTACTGCTAAGGAGACCCTCGACCACCTCCTTTGGTTCTGCCGTTTCTCTTCCCAGGTTTGGGCCTTTGCTGGTCTCCATTCAAACCGCTTGGCATCGGCGATGACTGGTGACGATGTCTGGGACGCCTTACTTAGCCTCTGGATGCAGTGCGGATCTGTCGACGTACGCGCCAAGCTGGCCCTGTTGATCTCTGGTGGGATCTACGGTATCTGGACCGAGAGGAATCGGCGTACCTTCGCGATTGGGCACTCCGCGCGCTCCGCTGGGGCCATTTTCTCTGATCTGGGCATGCATAGTCTCTGAGGTGGCTGCATGGCACTGTTGGGTGTTGTTGGGTGCGTTTCGGCGACTTGTTGGGCTTTTGACTTCTTTCCACGTGGGTCCGCCACTGGGTTTCTGATTTTTGTGTGGGCTGGCCCCTATTGTTGGTTTGGGTTGGGCTGCTGAGGCTCAGTTTGGTTTTTTTTTTGGGTTTCTGTGGCCCAGGGAATTTTTTGGAGGTTGGCATGTGAACCCCTGGCTCGTTCGGGGTGGTTCTCATCCCCACCTCTTTTTCTTTGTACATATTTTTCAACTTTTATAAGGAATGCTTCCTTCTCTTGGCAAAAAAAAAAAATACTCAGTTAGGTCTTCCTTTATTTCCTATAGCTATGGACTAAAGTGATAGTACATGATAAGGTTCATATGACTTATTAGTATTTCAAATAATGCTATTTTTGAGATTTTGTCTCTACTCCTTGAATCATAAGGTTCTCAATTACTCAGTCCTACTTTTGAACTTAACACCAGGTTACTCATTCAATCCTAATTGATTAAATTAATGTGTATGGTTCCTAATTTTTTTAAAGAAAAAAATTAAGTCAAATAAAAAAAAAAAATTTTAAGGAAAAAATACCCAACAACTAAAGAAAAAAAGACACAAAGAAAACTCCTCCCACACCTAAATCATGCATTGTCCTCAACGTATGTAGTAAATGATATGATCATCCATAGTAGCCAAGGAGCAGAAAATAGCCGCTGCTGGGATTTTTCTAGAGTGAGAAGGTCTACCTTCTCTCTAGGAATCTCGGGCTGTCTCTGTTGGTGGGCTGCACCGCACTGTTTGAATTTTAAACGGGTTGGAGCGGGAGAAGCAAGTGGGTCCCGCGACTAATCTACTTTGTGGTTCGGATTAGGGATGGCGTCCTGGGCTTAGCCTGGGGTTTGGACATGTTATCCCCTAATCGGGACCAGGTCGCCGCTAATGGCCTGACTGCTCGGACCCTAGGGGATTTTCTCCCGGCGTCCCTCTCGGTGCCGGCTGATCTTATCAACGCCGATGGTCCCTCTCATACCCACTCGGGGGGGAGAGGGGGTGCCCCCCTTCGTGGTCGAGGTGGTAGGGGTGCTACGGGTGGACTTCGTCGCCACTCTAGATCTCGCCCTCCGACGAGACCGCCTTTGGGATGACAAGAAACACCGGGCATCGTCTCCTCTTTGCCAACTGTCACTTGGGCGGAGCGGTGCTCGGGATCCAAGTGTGCCCCCTCAAGGGCTCTCACGTTTTTTCACCCTAGTTAGGGATGGCATCCCTGTCGCCGTCTGCCCACCAGAGGAAGTGCTGGAAGCCGCCGCTAACTGGAACTGAGTGCTTATGGGATACTTCATCGGCCTCAGGCCCTTCGTCCCTGCCCTGCCTAAGCTTTTCAAGCGGATTTGGGCGTTGAGGGGCAACCTCCAGGTCCTCCCTAGGGGGAATGGGTTCCTCCTCTTCAAGTTCTCGGATGAGGATGATCTTGAGCATGCACTTGACGGCGGCCCCTGGTTTGTGAAGGGAAAGTCGCTGGTTCTCCGTCGATGGACTGTCGACTCCAAGTTCGAGAGGGAGAAGCTTACCTCCCTGCCCATTTGGGTCAAATTTCCGAAGCTGCCTCTTCGTTACTGGTCCCCTACTCTGATCAGCAGAGCGGCTAGCACACTGGGGACGCCTTTATACATGGATGAACCAACCGCCATGGGCTCCCGAGTCGACTTCGCTAGAGTCTGCGTCGAGGTGGGGGTGCACTTCTGCTACCCTAAGCTGATCCTCATGGAGGTGGACGGCTACTCGGAGGAAATTTCGGTGGCCTACGACTGGGCGCCTAAGCCGTGCAGTTCCTGCTGCACCTTTGGTCACGAACAGGGAGCATGCGCTCCACCCGCAGATCCTATCCCGTAGCAGTCGTCAGGTAGTGCCAGTGGGAAGGCCGGGGCGGCTCCTGGAAGCACGCCCTCCCCCCTTCTCCGCCCACTCACCTGCCGGAGGCTCTGGGTCGCTCTGACGAGCCACAAACCATCCGGGATTGCTCGGATTCCCAGGACGACATTGCTGGAGGCTCTGGGTCATTGTTTGAACCTGATGTGCTGTTTGATGGTGAAGAAACTGGTACCCTGGTGGACTCCCCCCTCCTCCAAAGGAGAAGAAATACCCAACCACTCCGTACATTAAGTCGCGGCCGCCTGGAAACAGCTGCACCAATGCGTTCAGGGTGCTGGATTCCCCAGAAGCGGAGGTCGAAGCACTGGTCCTCATGGCCCAACGCACTAGGAAAACTATCCACCCGCGCCTGCTTGGACCTTCTAGTAGGGACCTCCCGTTGGACATGGATGGCTCGCCGGAGCGACCCCCCTCCGCCCAGTCTTAATGTCAGTCCTCTGTTGGAATGTGAGGGGCTTGAACGACAGGGGCAAGCTCTGTATGATCCGTGATTTCACCCGCCGCAGGAGATTTGACATCATCTGTCTTCTGGAGCATAAGCTGAAGGACAACTTGTCGTCGGTCTACCGGCGCCACTGGAACTCTTTCGAGGCCTTGGACAATTTGCAGCAGGATAACGCTGGCCGTATCCTGGTCTTTTGGAACAAGAACAACACTCACCTCTCTTTGGTTGTGCGGTCTGACCAGTTCATCACTATGGAAGTTTCGTCCCCTGCCCACCCGACCTTCCTGTTGTCGGCAGTCTATGCCGCCAATGACCTCTCCTCCAGACGTAGTCTCTGGGAGGATCTCGCCTCTCTTCGACCCTCCCTCCCGTGGCTGTTGATGGGGGACTTCAACTGCGTTCGCTCTGATCACGAGAAGAGGGGCGAAAGTAGACCCAACCAGGTGGCTCAAGCGAAGTTCAACTGTTTCATTGACTCCATGGCTCTGCTTGAAATGCCGATGGGGGGGGGGACTTCTTCACGTGGAGTAACAGACAATCGCTGAACAATATCTCCTGTAGGCTAGACAGGGCACTCATCTCCTCCAATTTTCTTGACGTATTTGCTCACTGCAGCACGATTGCGGGGCACAAGTTCCTCAGTGATCACTCCCCTTGCTCATCTCCATGGTGCGGTCCTCCAGGGTGAGGAAGCCCCCGTTTAAATTCTACAATCATTGGAGCAGACATCCGGACTTCCTTCTGATGGTTTTGGCCTACTAGCACTCTCACCGCGGGGGGAACCCCTCTTCTTGCCTCTCTCGGAACCTCACTGCCCTTCGTTCACGTATCCATGCTTGGGCGGCTCGTACCTTCCAGCGTATCGGGGACAGGATTAGATCTTGCGAGGCATCGCTGTTGGGAATGCAGGAGGCGCTTGTGCGGGATCCTGGATCATCTGCTCTGCTGCAGGCTGAGAACAATTACCGGAGCCAGCTCATCGATCTCTACTGGAGGGAGGAGATGATCGCCTGGCAACACTCACGAATCAGGTGGCTGAAGGATGGGGACACCAACACCGCGTTTTTCCATGCCACAACCAAAGCGCACCGCGCCCACAACCTCATCCAGCGTGTCTCCGTCGAGGGGGAGGACGTCGATGACCCACACGTCATCTCCTCCCTGTTCTTCTCCAAGTTTCGAAACATTTTCAACACCTCGCATGCTGGAGACACCTTCCCTCTCCACCTCCCCTGCAACTCCATTTCGACGGAGGACAATTCCTTCCTTTGCTCGCCGATTACGGTGCTTGACCTGTGGGAGGCTTACCGGAGCATCAACCCTGATAGGGCCCCAGGGGAGGACGGTCTTAACGGCCACTTCTTCTTGGCCGCCTGGCCTATCATCTCTAACGACCTGCTGGAGTTTGCGAACCACGTCCTCCGTACCTCCACCCTGGCGAAGCGGATTAACCGCACGCTGCTATGCCTTGTGCCTAAGAAGGACGTGCCAGACACTCTGGAGGACTTCAGACCCATCGCGCTGTGCAACGTCCTCTACAAGATCCTCTCGAAGCTTCTAGCGAACCGCCTCAAGACACGGCTTCCTCGCCTGATCGAAAATAACCAAGCCGCCTTCGTCAGGGGCAGACGGATTGGCGACGCTATCCTGCTGGCCCACGAGATCTGCCACAGCATGCACGTCTCGCGGCAGAGGGGATACATGTGTATCAAGCTTGATCTCCGGCGGGCGTTTGACATGGTCCATCGTCCCTTCATCTCCGCCGCTATTCGCCGAGCTGGTTTCAATGAGCTATGGATTGGCTGGATGGAGGCTTGCATGAAGTATGACTTCGCCACCATCATCAATGGGACGTGCTCGGATTGGTGTCCCTCTGCGAACGACATCCGTCAAGGGGACCCCCTCTCCCTTTACCTCTTCATTGTGGCCATGCAAACGTTAACGGAGCTCTTCAAGAGCGCGGCCGCCACTAGGGAGCTTGAGCCTGTGCGGGTGGGGGACATCTCTGTTTCCCACCTGATCTTCGCCGATGACCTTATGGTCTTCCTCCGTGCCGATAAGAGGAACGCCAGAGGCCTGAAATCTCTACTAGACAAGTTCTCCTCGCTGTCGGGGCTGCATTTCAGTCACCATAAGTGCGCCATCTTCTTCGGTGGTCCTGTCCAACACCACCACTGGATCACTAGGCACCTGAACTTCCCTGAGGGCGAGTTCCCAGTAACGTACCTGGGGCTCCCCCTGTCGCCCAAGCGACTCACTGCGGCGGATTGTTCTCCCCTGCTGCAGGCTGTTGATCGGCACCTGGAAACTTGGAAGGCCAAGCTCCTCTCCTTCGCGGGCAGGCTGGTCCTCATTCGTTCGGTTCTCTCCGCCATCCACATCTACTGGACGTCCACCTTTGCGCGTCCGGCGAGTGTCATCCACGAGCTCGACCGGAAGATGATGCAGTTCTTCTGGTTTGGCAATGGCTCCACGGGGTGCCCCTTCGTCTCCTGGAAGGACGTCTGTAATCCCAGGGAGGAGGGTGGGTTGGGCATCTGTAGTGTCAGCACCTGTAACCAGGTCGGCCTCCTCAAGCTTTTCTGGGACCTCGTTACCAGTCGTGACGCCCTTTGGGTCATGTGGATGTGGCAGAAGTACCTCCGGAACCGTTCCATCTGGAGTGCCCGCCCGCCCAACCACGCGTCCTGGGCTTGGAGAAGCATTCTTCGCATGGGTGAGGTTGCTAGGCCGCTCCTACTTTTTAGTATCAGGGATGGCAATCGCACCTCCTTTTTTCATGACCCTTGGATTCCGGGGGTTTCCGACGACATCCACCCCACCGTCGCGTGCCGGCTTCAGGTAGATCTGAACTGCACGGAGTCCTGTCCTGTTAGCCATTTTGTGGATGGTGGACGCTGGCGGCTTCCCCCACCCACCACCCTTGACATGCATGATCTCTGGCCTGCCATCCTCGGTACCCCATTCTTGGGGGATGAAGATGGGATTTCCTGGTCTTCTCCGGGAAAGTGCTTCTCCTACCATTTGACGTGGGAGGCTATCCGCCCGCGCTCCACGAAGGTCCCCTGGTCCTCCATGATCTGTTACAAGGGTGTTCCCCCTCGCCGCGCTATCTGCTCTTGGCGTGCCCTCTGTCTCGTGCTCCCCACTCACGATATCTTGAATCGCCGGGGTATCACGATTGTTTCCCGCTGCATCCTGTGTGCCGGGGCTGTGGAGACCCTTGATCACCTCCTCTGGTTCTGTCCTTTCTCCGCTCTGGTCTGGGCTTCAGTGGGTATTCGGGTTAACCCCACGGGCACTGCGTCGTTTGGTGAGGATGTCTGGAGCACGTTTTTCTCCCGCTGGGAACAGTGTGGCTCCTCCGCGCGGACCAAGCTTGCCTTCTTGATCACCGGGGGGGTGTACGGCATCTGGCACGAGAGGAATCGACGGTCTTTTGAGGAGGGATACAATGCTCACTCCGCTGAGTGCACCGTCCGTCGGCTGGGCATGCACTATCTCTGATCCTGGTCTGCATGGCGCTGTTGCGGGGGAGGCCTGTACCGCTTGTGATCTCCTGGGTCTGTGCTATTGGTGTTGTCATTTTTGGTTTCTGTGGGCTTGTTTGGTCCATTTTGGGTGGGCCTTTATTTTGTCTATTTGGTCCTTTATTTTGTCTTTGCGGGCCTGTTATTTTGTTCCCACTTTGGCTTTGCGGAGGACTCCTCCTGCCCGGTCTGTTAGGCCCTTTTTAGGCTGCTGTGGCTTTCGAGCTTTTGGGGGGTTCGTTTGTGAACCACTGTGACTCGGGCTGGTTCCCATCCCCACCCCCTTGACCTTGTACATATTTTTACTCCTTTATATATTTGAGGGTTTCCCTTCTTCTTGTAGCAAAAAAAAATGATATGATCAATAAAAAATCATAAGATTAGAACAATGATACCTGATTCGGGATGAAGTGCTTCTGCTAAGAAAAGAAATGTTATGCACACTTTATACATATTTACAAGTGTGACCGTGCCAACGATTCGAGGGAATTCGTGCAAGACAGTGCATGAAAACCGATATGGTCATGATGAAATTGGTGAGTTCGAGGAAGGACACTTGACTTAAAAACACTAAACAAAACAAGAGGATAAGGATAGAAAAAGAGAGTCGCCACCTAGTCTATTTAAAATCAAAAGACAAGGAAAATCGACAAAGAAAATGAATAAGAATACCAATAAACAATGCCAAAGGAATGAATGCAAGAATCCATGCAATTTTAACGGGGAAAGCAGGTCGGGTTAATTTTCTAGTGAGAGAAGCTCTGACTTCTCTCTAGAATTTTCCTTCTTCTCTGCGGCTAGCGGGATTCTTATATTCAAAAGGCGCCTTTTTCTGACCGTTTGATTTCAGCTAATCGGGTGTTAGTGGATGGATTAGGGTACGTGTCCTCCTACTGTGGAGACATGTCTTCTGCTAATCCTCTAATTAACACTCTGTCATCGCGTACGCTGGGAGATTTTCTCCCGAATGCTCTTCGGGAGCCGGCAGGCAAAGAGGTAAATGGCAACCTCAGAGTTTTTAATGGAGGTAGTCGAGGCAGGGGTGGTCGTCGAACCTCACTGGCTTCAAGGGGGAGACGATCTAGGTCTCGTGGCCCTCATCCCAAAACCACTCTGTCATTAGCTCCGGTAGTCGGACTGGTTTCTTCCTTGGCGGAGAGATGTGGCTCCAAAAGCTCGTCGCAAAGATCACTCTAGTTCTTTGAGCCGGAGATTCGGAATGGAGAGAAGGTCGCTGTTTGCCCACAGGATGAGGTCGATATGGCAGCGGCTAACTGGAATAAGGTTTTAATGGGTTATTTCATTGGACTTAAACCATATGTTCCGGCACTGGCGTCCCATTTCAAGAAGGCCTGGAAGGTTAAAGGTGACCTCCAAGTGTTGCCTCGGGGAAATGGGTTCTTACTCTTTAAGTTCACAGATGATGAGGATCTATGATTTGCCCTGGAAGAAGGACTGTGGTTCGTTCGGGGAAAGCCACTTATCTTGAGATCTTGGACGATTGAATCCAAGTTCGAGAAGGAGAAACTCTCCACGATTCCTATTTGGGTGAAATTCCCAAAATTGCCTCTACGGTTCTGGTCTGCCCCCCTCATAGGAAGAGCAGCAAGTACGCTTGGCCTTCCTCTGTATATGGATGAAGCCACTGCTTCTGGTCGTCGAGTGGATTATGCTCGGGTCTGCGTGGAGATTGATAGCCTATTTTCTTTCCCCCTCTCGATTCAGATGGAGGTGGAGGGAATGGTGGAGCAGATTGAAGTACAGTATGACTAGAAGCCAACCCCGTGTCATACCTGCAACTCATATGGTCATGAGCAAGGCACTTGCTTGCCTAAGAGCCCCCCTGAGATTGGCACTAGCATACCTGGTACCTCTCTGCACCCGGGTGTGGAGATTCAGATTAGTGCTGTGACTGGAGCGACATCTAGTGACGAGCCCTGTCCTCCTCAGATCCATACTGGTGAGAAGGATCCCCAAGTGGAACCCTTGCGGGTGGATGCTCCTCTTGATCCCCTGCATGGCGAGGTGACTCATGGTGGCTCAGATGCTACGAAAGGCCCCCTGCATGGCGAGACGACGCCATCTCCGAAGTAGAAAAAAAATAAAAAACCATACAAGGCAACGCCGTATGCTTGTAGATTAGCAGAGGAAGCATCCAACTCCTTTGGGCCACTGGACTCCATGGATGAGGATGTTGAATCCCTTTTCGCCAAAGCTCAGCAAACCAGGAAAACTGTCCACCCTCGGTTACTGGGAACTAGGAAAACCGACGGGAAAGATTTGAAGAATGCAAGGCCCTCGGATCTCCATGCTGATTCTTAGTTGGAACGTTCGGGGACTGAATAAGGGAGGCAGGCTCCCCGCAGTTAGGGACTACGTCTCCGAAGTAAATGCTAGCATTGTTTGTCTGCTGGAGCATAAGATCAAGCAAGACATCCCCCGGATCATGGGCAACTGTTGGCCATCTTTTGATGTTGTCTCCAACAATGCTTGTGCCCCTTCTGGTAGAATCATGGTTCTATGGAACCAGCGGAAGGTTGCTCTCACATTGCTTGCTGAAACTACGCAACTGCTGCATTTTGAAGCCCGTTTACTTAACGGGAGTAAGTTCTTCCTCTCTGTGGTCTATGGAGCAAATGACATTGCAAATAGAAGGAGCCTCTGGGATGACCTTCTGAGATTTTGCATGACTGACACCTGGCTAGTTGTGGGAGACTTCAACTGTATCTGCTTCCCCTCTGAGAAACTTGGGTCGGGTTTCTCTAATGCTCCTGCTTTACGGGATTTCAACCAGTTCATTGACACTGCCATGCTTCTGGAACCTCCTTACTCCGGTGCAGAGTTCACTTGGAGCAACATGAGCTTAAGCGCCCCTGTTCAGTCACGACTTGATCGTGCCCTGATGAATCTGAATAGCTGGACCCTCTTCCCGAACATTTGTGCTTGTTCTGGATCGCACCTTTTCAGTGACCACTGCCCTATTCTTGTGATGCTGTTTCCTAGTGTTGGGGCTCCTTGTAGAAATTTCAAATTCTACAACCATTGGGCGCTTAACTCGAGCTTCCTTCCTTTTGTGAATCAAAACTAGTGCTGCTCCCTCCAGGGTAACCCCACCTACAGGTTCTACTTGAAACTGGATTATCTCCATAGAAAGCTTCTCACCTGGACTCGTTCTGTGTTGGGCAACCCCTCTATCTGTATTCTCAGGTGTTCTGAGTCTTTGCTCAGGATCCAGGAGGCACTTCAGGGTGACCCTTCTAGTTCTACTCTGTTGCAGGCTGAGCACAACTACAAAGCACAGCTTCTGTCTCTCTATCAGCAAGAGGAACTTATTGCCAAGCAGCAATCTCGGATTCGATGGCTTAGGGAAGGGGATTCTAATACTAAGTTTTTTCATCCTGTCACGAAAGCTTGCAGAGCCTGCAACACAATCTTCTCCATTGAACATGATTCCACCTTGATCACCAACCAGCGGATGATACTGCATCTCTTCAAGTCGAAGTATGATCACCTTTTCAATGATTCTGGTGGTACAGGGCGACTTCAGGGTGGTCTGCTTCTGCCCTCGATTTCGTCGGAGGAGAATCACAGGCTCTGCTCCTTGGCTACTACGGATGAACTCAAGTTGACGATCAAGCATCTCAGTCCAAATCGCGCCCCGGGTTGCGACGGTTTCAATGGAACCTTCTACAAGGCGGCTTGGCCTGTCATTGGGGAGGATTTCCTGGCTGCCATCAACAATTTCCTCCGGTTTGGGAAGCTACTTCGGCGTATGAACCACACGCTGTTGTGTTTGATCCCTAAGAAACACATCCCCGCAACTCTGGAGGACTACAGGCCAATTGCTTTGTGCAATGTGGCTTATCGCATTTGTGCCAAACTCCTGGCAAATCGCCTGAAGCCACTTCTCCCCAAACTGATCAGTGCAAACCAGACGGCGTTCATCAGTGGTAGAAGGATTGGGGACTCGCTCCTACTCGCCCATGAGCTCTGTCACAAACTCCATTCCTCCCGGGGTAGTGGTAGGATGTGTATTAAGCTGGACTTACAGAAGGCCTTCGATACCCTGAGTAGAGAGTTTGTTTGCAATGTGATGCGGGCGCTGGGGTTCAATGATAGATGGATCTCATGGATGACTGAGTGCATGGCCACCGGTTTCTCCCTCTGTGTCAATGGGGAGTCCTCTGGCTCTTTTCCCTCCTCCCGTGGGGTACGCCAGGGTGACCCGCTCTCCCCGTACCTATTCGCGCTTGCAATGCAAGGCCTCACTGCGGCTCTCAGTCACGCGGAAAGCGGTAATGATATTCAACCCATGAAGTGTAGCAACCTCTCGATGTCTCATATTATTTTTGCCGACGATTTGATGATTTTCCTCAAGGCTGATAAGCACAATGTGCGCAACCTCAAACGGATCCTGGATGATTTCTCCTCTTCCTCCGGACTGGTGATTAATGCTCAGAAAAGCTCCATCTTCTTCGGGGGGTGGGGGGTGACTCCGCATGCTCAATGGATCGCTTCTCATCTGAACTTACCCATCGAGAAGCTTCCAATCAAATACTTATGGCTCCCCCTAATTTCCAAGCGACTGACAGCAGATGCTTGTAAGCCGCTCACCCTTGCAGTCTCCAGGAGGCTCCAATCGTGGAAAGCTAAACTTATGTCTTATGCGGGGAGGGTGGAATTAATCAGATCTGTTCTCTCTGCAATGCATATTTATTGGACCTCCACCTTCATGCTTCCTGCGAGTGTGATCAAAGAGATTGAGAGAATGATGATGCACTTTCTCTGGTTCGGCTCGACCCAGGGGCGATGCATCTTGGTTTCCTGGAAGAACATCTGTCGCCCCAAGCGGGAGGGAGGACTTGGCATTCGTCGGCTGGAGGACTCAAATACTGCTAGTATGATTGGCCTCCTCTGGAATGTGGTAACAAATGACTCGGCGCTCTGGGTAAAATGGATGCGTCGAAAGTACCTACGGGGTGGTTCCATCTGGTGCTCGCGTCTGCCGCAATCCTGCTCCTGGGCTTGGAGGAGTATCCTTCGTGTTCGCTACCTGGCAAAGCCTCTGCTCAGTTATAGTATTGGAAACGGGAGGCGGCATTTGTTCTTCCTAGACCCATGGCTCAACCACAAGACTCTCTGGGAGCGTGGGGGAGAAAATCTCCATCGAGATTTGGTTGGGGATCTCGGATCCCTGGTAAATCTCTACGTCAATAATGGCTCCTGGGCTCTTCCTCCTCCAACTACTATTGTGATGCGTGAGCTCTGGCCGGAGATCCTGGCCATCTCCATTGGGGGAGGAGAAGATGTCATCCGCTGGCTCCCTAGCAAAGACGGATTCTCTATCAAATCTGCCTGGAACGTGATCCGCGACAGTGGCCCTGCTATCCCCTGGACTGATCTTGTTTGGCAGCGTGGCGCGGTTCCACGGTATGCTTTTTGCGCTTGGCGTGCTCTGTCCCACGGGTTGCCTACCCATGATCAACTTCAGCGTAGGGGGATGGTGATTGTCTCCCGCTGCGTGCTATGTAAGCAGGAGATGGAGACTATGGATCACCTGTTCTGGCACTGTGATTTTTCTTCCCAGATGTGGCACCTTCTTCTGCCGGAGTTGGGCTGCGTTCAGGAGGCCAGTTTCCGAGATGCTGTTACCAGTTACTGGACCAATCTGCGGGATCGCAAAACTTCGTCCCTGACACTTCGAAGGACTTCAGTTATCTTTAGTGCGGCGGTGGCTTGGCTGTGGTATGAACGGAACAAACGCATATTCGAAGACTCATATGCGCCGGCGGAGATATCATGCTTCTGTAGATCCCTGACCACGTATCTGTTGGGGTTCCTGTAGCTATCACTGTTGGGATGTTACTCTCGCGGGCGGTGGACTGCGTTGGGCTTGTCTGTTTGCTTACTGGACCTTTTTACTTCCAGGCGGCGTTTCGCTTGTGGGCTTCGTTCTTGGACTGAGGCTTGCCTTTTTTGTTTGCACTTGCTGTGCCTGTTGCCTGTTAGGACTGTTTTCATTGAGCTTTTGTTTTAGGCTGTTGTTTGGCCCATGATCTGTCTTGGAAGGTTGGGTTGTGAACCCCTGAGCCTTCTGGTTTGGGTGGGTTCTCCTCCCCACCCTTTTGCTTTTGTACATATTTTTACTTTTTATATATTTTGAGGGTCTCCCTCCTTTCTCATGGCAAAAAAAAAAAAATGTAAGAATCCATGCCGAATGAATGCTACATCTTGGTCATCATGGGCCAAAGAAAGGGTAAGGACTCCTATTATGCATGAGAAAAGTATTAGGCACCCTCATACGCCTGATTAATCGGTCTTTCTTAGCTTAACATGCTCGCAAATGTAGCGAATTGTAGGCATACAAATGCCAAAACAATGTTTACCCTTGGGCATGATCTTGATGCCATGCCATGATTATGAAAACATGCATGAGAGTTAAATTAGTAGCAAGAAACGGGATCAAAACAATTGAACATGCTAACAAACTATGTAACTCTATCTGACTCAGAACTACACGTTGATGGTTCGTGCTAGATCATCGCATTGTATCCTTACACTGAAGGATCACGCTATATTTGTCCGACAGAAGTGAAGTTGCAAAAAGGAGCAAATTGGATTCTGTCTGTCTAGAGTGGAAATCCAGAAACAAGGACTTCATCCGACTAGAGTGAAGTCACAAAATGAAGCAAACTAAATTCCATTTGTCCAAAGCAGAATGCTAGAAACAAGGATTTTGTCCTACTAGAGCAAAGTCACAAAAAGGCAGCAAACTAGATTTTGTCTGTGTAGAGTGGCAATCCAGAAACAAGGGCTTCATCCAACCGGAGTGAAGTCACAAAAAGGAGCAAACTGAATTTTGTCCGTCCGAAGTAGAAAGCCAGAAACAAGGACTTCGTCTCACCAAAGCGATGTCTCAAAAAGACAACAAACTAGATTTCATCCGTATGGAATGGAAATCCAGAAACATAGATTTCGTCCGATAGGAGCGAAGTCACAAAAAGGAACAAACTGGATTTCGTCCGTTCAGAGTTGAAATCTAGAAACAAGGACTTCCTCCAACTAGAGTGAAGTCGCAAAAAGGAGCAAATTGGATTCCATCCATCCAAAGTGGAAATCTAAAAACAAGGACTTTGACCAACTGAAACGAAGTCACAAAAAGGAGCAAACTAGATTCCGTCTATTAGGAGCAAAAATCCAAAAATAAAGACTTCGTTCGACCAAAGCGAAGTCACAAAAAGGAGCAAACTAGATTCCGTTTGTCTAAAGAAAAAAGTCAGAAACAAGGACTTTGTCTGATCGAAGCATAGTCACAAAGAGGCAGGTCCCTAGAAAGGGGCAAAGGGCAACCACCCAAAAGTCAAGGACGCTCTACTGTTGCCCTTGAAAAGGCTCCTATTGGCCACGTGTTGCCTGTATCTGTGTGATTTGCGAACCCTATGCCTTGTGGTATAAGACTCCACTGCTCCAATAAAGGTGTGCTCAAATAGGATCGCCTGACTAACGAAATAGGGTTGCAAGGTGTCGATGGGTCATTCTGTAGTTCTACGAGAAAGAAGAGGCACAAATGTTGTGACATCTAGGCTTGATTATCCATTTTTAATTGTAAACCATGTGATTAATTGTAATATTGTATAAATGGTTTATTAATGGATAATCTGTTGTTTCTTGTGATTGTGGGATTTTGGTTGGTTTCTTGTGCACCTATTTGAGATTTGGGACTAATGTGGGGTCCAATTTGGGATGACAATTGCCTCGATTTGCGTGCATGTCTTTTCTTCTTTTTCTTTCCTTCTTTTTCCCCTCTCTTTTTCTTTCTCTCCCTCACGAGCCACCCCATCCCATCTTCTTCTTCTTCTCCTTTCCCCACTCGTGCCACCAAGAGACAGCGGCTCGTGCCTCCCCGTCTCTTCTGACATGATGGGTGGCCGACGCCATGTAGGTGGAGGTGAAGATAAAGAGGAGGGGAGAGGCGAGTGGAAGAGGAAGGATTGAGACGTGAGAGAGAAGAAGGAGAGGAAGAACTATGTGCGACAGAGGAGGTGGTGGTTGGTGTGGTTCACTGGTGGAAAAGGCTTCGCCAAGGTGGGAGGAGCTTGCCGAAGTTGGGGAGGCTCGCTGGAAGAGGTACGTGGCTCCTCTTCTCCCTCGTTCTCTTCTTTCAGCTTAATGGGTTAAATGCATGGAAATGGAGTAAAAAGCATATAAAATCGTAGAAAAATAGTAGAATTGATGAGAATGAGTTGAATAGCATGTAAACATAAATATCATGCGGTTAGGGTGGAAATTGGTAGGGTTATGCGAGAATTTTGGATGAAGGTTACAATAGCCATTTTTGAGCTCCATCCCTTTGTGATTTTCGTGTGGATTGTATAGTGTATGGATTGATGAATGGTTTGTGGGGTCATGAAGTAGACTCAAGGGTCTACACCCCATGATTTACTCATATTTTATGATATGTGTTTGGGCGATCCGTTGGAGGCTCCCATTTCCGACGAATTCAAGGGCTGGAATAGGGGAGGTGCCTTGGTTTTGGGCAATTCGGCATGCAAAATGCCGAACTAGGTTTGGTATACCAAATCCCTGTCAGATTAAGCCAGGATACCTGGTTTCGGTAGGCCAAAATCACTCGATCGACCGAAACAGGGATTTTCGGTAAACCGAAAATGTTGAGTGTGCCGAACCTGATTTTCAGTCTACCGATTTTGCCCTGGTCCTAGCATATATAAATGTGATTATAAAATGAAAAGAAAGGGTTTTAAATGGATGAGCATGTGTTAGTAGTGTTTCCTCATGTAAATGGCATGGAGGAATGTGGGACCCAAATAAGCATATTTGGGAATGATTTTGGGTTTAAAGCCTTAATAATGAATAAAAGTGATGGAATGTATGGTTTTTGAGTAAATATAGGCATGAGACCCAATTTATGATTTTAAAGCATGATTTTTCATGATTTGAGTTGGGACCCCAGATGAGGGTCAAGTGTTGTAGGGGAAAAGATTCCTGCAACCAAGAGCATGAAATGAAAATGGTTTTGAAAGGAAAACTTAAAGACTTTTGAAAATAAAACACTAATAATGTGTTGAGGAACCACGAGGGTTGATGTCGACAATGTGGTAGGAGTATGAGGCTCCAATGAAACCAATTGTCAGATACAACTATGGCTGTTGAGCTTGAGACGGTGTGGGCTGAGTCTAGGTCATTGAACCTAGTTGTTCGGGGTCACCGAGCTCGTGACGGTGTAGGCTGAGCATACGTTATTTAGCCTAGTTGTTTGGGTCACTGATGGTATAGGCTGAGCCTAGGTCGTTGAACCTAGTTGTTCGTGTCACCGATGAGACGTCAAATAAAGACGTATCCCTGTGCATATATGAAAGAGATTGAGGCCAGTTGGCTGGGGCGGTGGCATCCCGCACGGGGAATTTAACAGCGACAGTGGAGGGAGGTAGGGGAAATGATGTCCTCGCCTACTGCTTGTGTGCCTGGTTACCCCTGATCAAGGTAACATCAATAAAGAAAAGTGGAAATGAATAAGAAAAGAATGTGATTTTGTGAAAAGAAAAAGAAATGTAGTTTGGCTAGGATTGGACCTATGAATGGTCCTAAAATCCTGGAATAAAATAATGATTGTGTTTTAACCAGTTACCAGTCAGTATTTATGATTTTGGTTTTGAGCCCGAGAGGCATTCTATTTTAGGCTAGATCTGGTTGGAAATGCGATTTCTCAAGATATGAGTTTTGAAAGTGATTCGGTCTTGCAATGAAATCTCAAGCAATAAAAAAAAGATGAGTTTTGAGAAAGAACATGGTTTTGGAAACAATTTCCAGATATTTTAAAAGAGAAAGGAAATGATGTTTTAAAATGAATTTTTAAAAAGGAAAATCAAGTTTTTATAAACTAAAAGCTGTGTTTTTAGTAATGTTGCCGGATTTTGTTGTTTGTGTGTTTGAGACACGTACTGGGTGACTTAGATGTCACTCATGCGTGCTTTGTTTCGTTTTCAGGTGCAGATCATGTGTAGTCGAGTTCCAGTGCTGAAGTCAGAGCTTCCAGTCGCACATTGTTTCCTGGAGGTGAGCCTTAATTACAGTTATTTAATTTTACTGTAATTAGTGTAATTTTGCTTATGATACTATGATTTAGGTAACATGCCTGGGTCCAGGGCGTTACAAATGTAATCTTCTCGAGCCATTGACTGCTGATGGTTTTGGGGCATCTGTGCTCCTTTCGGGGAATATTCCTATTTCTAAGGAACAATGTTGAAGTTTTGGCCCATATTAGTTGCAATTTTGTCAATTCACCACAACTAGGGTTTATGCACAAATTTTGCAAAATTGCTAGATTAATTGGCATTCTATTATTCTAACGGGTTTTGTGCAATTTGCTCAATATTTTGCACTTCACCCTTAGGTGTAGTTTCTGTCCCAAGTGTGGAATGCCATCCCAGAATGCTAGAGATTTTCAAAATGTCTGACGGGCACTGTTGTTCTATTTCCCTCTTTCATCTTGAATGAAGGGGCATAAAAGAAAAAATAACTCTCTCTTCTTCTCTTTTAAATGTCGTGACAGCAGACCTTGTGCCTCTTCATCATCATCTTATTATTGTTATTATTATTATTATTCTTTAGGCCGACAACTATATGCTATCCTCCTCCCACTTCGACGGCCATGGTTTGGCAGCAATCATGGGAGAAAGCCCTACCATTGGGCATCGGTAGAAAAAGGCAGCGATACCACACAACTGTGGTCGATGGCTGGCAAGGGGAACCATCAAGGCGGTGAAATGGTAGGCCATCTTCCCCATCCTGGTTGTTGTTGTTGTTTGCTATTTTACATACACTGGCCTATAGTCGTTCCTCTTTTCCCCTCATTGTGGACTGCCAATGGTCAACGATTAAATGACGCACTATCACAACTAACAAATAGTGGCATTCTGGGTCGACGATCGATGGATTGGACCAAACCCATCAGTGGGCTCTGAGCTACTAGGGACGATGCCGGTGAGCCACAAGGCAATGGTCATCGGTAGGCTCCAGTCCACCAGACGCGGGCCGTAGATTGGCGACTAGGCCCACCTGTGTTCTATTACCGTGCCTGGCTGTGAATCTGTGCTCTGTGTGTCTTTCACTGATTATCTTTAGCATACAAAATACATTGCCCGTATACCATGTAAAAATGCTTATAAATCATCTACTCTACTTGGAAAATATCTAAAATTCTTGTATGCCTTGACTGTGTCTATATTGCATTGCTTATTTTTTGTTGGTATGCCGTGATCAGATTTTTCGTTTTCCATGCTTGCAGTTTGGCTCAGAGTACAATGGTACGGGACCCCATGCATCGAGGAGGAGTACCTCAGGCTCATGGACCCTTAGCTGATGTTCTTTGAATTCTCGGTTGCCAAGAGGGGCTTCCTGTTTTTAGGCGTTGAGGCCCTCCTCTAGCAGTCACCATCTTGTGATTACGGAGGAGGTATGCTTAGTCTTCTGCATCTTCTATTGTTGTTGGCAAATAAATGTTACTTAACTTGAAGTTTGATTATGCAAGAAGCTGGAAATTTTGATGGCCAGCTATTGGATCCTAAGCATATTTGCGAGTGCCCTAGTTTTCAGGTTAGGACAATTTCCTAGCATTATGATCTGTCTCATTGTTATCTGCTTTTCTAACTTCACCTGATGCTTTCTTTTCAAAATAAGGATGTTGGGAGGATGATGAGGTGCCACTGGGCACCGATGCTAGATCACTTCCAATGTTTGTCGGAATTCCTATGGAATTTTCTGCTTCATTGCACCTTTTTCAGATATTTGCTGAAGATCCTGGTCATTTCAAGGCAAGCCCCATTTTTCTAGAGTGAGAAGGTCTGCCTTCTCTCTAGATTTTGGCTTGGCTTGGGTTCTACGGCCGTTTCTAGCGGGATCTGAAAATTCAAAAAGCTACTGACGTGCCACTGTTTTTGCTACGGCTGACCTTGTTTTGGAATGGATTAGGACAGTCTCACGCCGCTCCTGCCGATCGGCTCAGCTCTGTTGGTCCCTCGCTCGCCCCCTCCAGTGGACGTAGAGGTGCCCCTTCTCGTGGTAGAGGCGGTCGAGGCGCCGTTGGTGGCCTCCATCGTCGGTCTCGTTCTCGCAACCCCTCGAGTGCCACTACGGGACGACAGGCTGCTGGGGACGCACCTGTTGTTTCCTCTTTGCCTGCTACTTCCTGGGCAGAAAGGTGTGCTGGTTCTCGCCAGGGACCCTCGCGCGCTCTCACCTTCTTCCCCCCCTCCGTCAGAGATGGGGTCCCTGTGGCCATTTGCCTGCCGGAGGAAGTGAAGGAGGCTGCTGCCAACTGGGATAGAGTGCTCATGGGATATTTTATCGGTCTCAGGCCGTTTGTCCCAGCTCTACCCAAGCTATTCAAAAGGGTCTGGGCGTTGAAGGGAAATCTCCAGGTCCTGCCTCGGGGGAATGGATTTCTCCTCTTCAAATTCTCCGACGAGGACGATCTCGAGCATGCCTTGGATGGCGGTCCCTGGTTTGTCAAGGGGAAGCCGCTGGTTCTCCGCCGTTGGACCATCGACTCCATTTTTGAGAGGGAGAAGGTCACCTCTCTGCCCATCTGGGTCAAATTCCCCAAGTTGCCTCTCCAATTTTGGTCATCCCCTCTGATAAGCAGAGCCACCAGCACCCTGGGGACGCCGTTGTACATGGACGAGCCCACTGCTTCCGGATCCTGGGTAGATTTCACCAGGGTCTGTATGGAGATTGGGGTACACTTCTGCTACCCCCAACAAATTCTCATGGAGGTTGATGGATCCCTGGAGGAAATCCAGGTGACCTACGACTGGGCTCCTAAGCCCTGCAACTCCTGTCACACCTTCGGTCATGAGCAGGGTGCCTGTGCCACCCCTGCAACTCCTGACCCTGGTGCTTAGGAGGGGGATGTCCCATCGCAGCTATCAGGTGGAGGTAGTGGAAAGGCCGAGGCGGCTCCCGGAAGCACGTCCTCCCCCTTTCTCCGCCCTCTCACCTACCGGAGGCTTCGGGCAGTCCAGAGGAGCCACAACCCGTTCAAAATTGCACTGCTTCTGGATCTCTAGATCATGTGAGGCCGGAGGTTCATGCGAGGTCAGATTCCTTCGTCGAGGACCGCCCTGCCTCCCCCATGGACTCCACCCCGCCCTTGAAGGACAAGACTTACCCCAGGACTCCGCATGTCAAGAAGCAAGTACCGGAAAACAGTTGCTCCAACACTTTTGGAGTGCTGGACTCCCTTGAAGCCGAGGTGGAAGCACTGGTCCTCATGGCCCAACGCACGCGGAAAACCATCCACCCTCGTATGCTTGGACCATCGAGTCGGGACCTCCCATTAGAGACGAACGGCTCGTCGGAGCTTGCTCTGGACCAGGTTTAAATGTCAGTGTTATGTTGGAACGTCAGGGGCTTGAATGACGAGGGCAAGCTCTATGCGATCCGTGACTTTACCCGCCGTAGGAGATACGATATCATCTGTCTCATGGAGCACAAGTTGAAGGACAACCTTTTGCGTGTCTTTCGGCGCCACTGGAACTCCCTCGAGGTGCTGGACAACCTGCAGCAGGATGATGCTAGTCGCATCCTGGTCCTTTGTAACAAGGACAATCTCCACCTCACGCTGGTTGCTCAGTCTGCCCAGTTCAAGTCTATGGAGGTCTCTGCCCCTTCCTGCCCGACGTTCATGCTGACAGTGATCTACGCTGCGAACGCCCTCTCTTCCAGACGATCTCTCTAGGAGGACCTTGCTTCTCTCAGACCCTCTCTCCTGTGGCTGGTGACGGGGGATTTCAACTGTGTCCGTTCTGCACAGGAGAAGCGGGGTGGTAGCAGACCCAACCAGGTGGCCCTGGAGGAGTTTAATTCTTTCATCGACTCCATGGCTCTATTTGAAATGCCTTCTGGGGGGACTCCTTCACGTGGAGCAACCGGCAGGTGTCGAACAACATTTCCTGCCGACTGGACCGCTCGCTCATCTCCACCAATTTCCTTGATGCTTTTGCCAACTGTTATACCTTTGTGGGGCCTAAACTTCTTAGCGATCACTCCCCCTTGCTTATCACCTTGGAGCGGGACTCTAGGCGTCGGAAGCACCCGTTTAGATTTTACAACCACTGGTGTTGGCATCCGGACTTCCTACCACTGGTGGTGGACTGCTGGTCTCCCAACCGTGGGGGGAACCCTTCTACTCGCATTACCCTCAAGCTCAATGGGCTGCGTAGCCGTATCTGCCACTGGGCTGCGCGCACCTTTCAGCGTATTCCAGACAGGATCAGGACCTGTGAGGGCTCTCTTCTGGCCCTGCAGGCGGCGCTCAAGCGAGCCCGGGTTCCTCTGTTCTCCTCCAGGCCAAGAACAACTACCGGAGTCAGCTCAAGGATCTCTACTGGAGAGAGGAGATGATCGCCTGGCAGCACTCCCGAATCCAGTGGCTGAAGGACGACGACGCTAACACTGCGTTCTTCCACACCACCACCAAGGCGCACCGTGCACGTAGCCTTATCCGGCGGGTCACTGTTGAGGGGGAGAACGTCGAGGATCCTCACCGGATCTCCTCCTTGTTCTTCTCCAGATTTCAGACCATCTTCAACACCCACCATGTCGGCGACACCTTCCCTAGCCACCTTCCGTGTAACACCATCCCGGCTGAGGGTAACTCTGCCCTCTGTTTGACAATGACGAAGGCTGATCTGTGGAAGGCTTGTTGGAGCATCAACCCCGACAAGGCCCCTGGTGAGGACGGTTTCAACGGCCATTTTTACATGGCAGCCTGGCCTATTATCTCCGAGGACCTGCTGGCTTTTGTAAACCACTTTCTCCGCACCTCCTTTCTGGCTAAGCGGATCAACCGCATGCTGCTGTGCCTTGTGCCCAAGAAGGAGGTACCGGACACTTTGGAGGATTTCAGGCTCATCGCCCTGTGCAACGTTCTCTACAAGATTCTCACGAAGTTCCTGGCGAACCGCCTCAAGCCGTGGCTTCCCATTCTGATCGACAAGAACCAGGCCGCCTTCGTCAAGGGCAGAAGGATTGGCGACACGATCCTGCTGGCCCACGAGATATGCCACAGTATGCATGTCTCAAGGCAGAGGGGTTATATGTGTGTTAAACTCGACCACGGTGGGCGTTCGACATGGTCCACCGCCCGTTCATCTCCTTGGCCCTCCGTTGCGCTGGTTTCTCCGAGCAGTGGATCAGCTGGATGGAGGCCTGTATGGCGTAAAGCTTCGCCACCGTCATCAATGGGATGAGATCCGACTGGTGCCAGTCTGCCAATGGTATCCGTCAAGGGGACCCCCTCTCCCCTTATCTCTTCGTAATCACCATGCAAACTCTGTCCGATCTGTTCAAGCACGCGACTGAAATGGGTGAGCTTAAGCCGGTGAAGGTCGGGGACCTCTCTGTCTCGCACCTCATTTTCGCGGATGACCTCATGGTCTTCCTCCAGGCGGATAAGAAGAATGCCAGAGGCCTAAGTAACCTTCTGAACAAGTTCTCGTCGCTGTCGGGATTGCAATTCAGCCACCATAAGTGCGCCATTTACTTTGGTGGGCCTGTCCAGCACCGCCGCTGGATATCCGCTCACCTCAACTTCCCTGAGGGTGAGTTCCCGATGAGGTATCTGGGCCTCCCTCTGTCGCCCAAGCGCCTCTCGGCGGCTGACTATGCGCCCCTGCTGAGGGTCGTGGATAGGCGACTGGAAACGTGGAAAACCAAGCTCCTCTCCTACGCAGGGAGGCTGGTCCTTGTCCGTTCTGTGCTCTCTGCAATCCATATCTACTGGACGTCCACCTTCGCGCTACCTGTTGGTGTGACCCATGAGCTCGACTGGAAGATGATGTGGTTCTTCTGGTTTGGCAACGGGACCTCGGGCTGCTCCTTCGTCTCCTGGAAGAACATTTGTCTCCCAAGGGAGGAGGGTGGGCTGGGCATTCGCTGTGTTCGCACCTGCAACCAGGTTGGCCTCCTCAAACTCTTCTGGGATCTGGCGACCAACCGCGACGCGCTCTGGGTGTCGTGGATGTGACGGAAGTATCTTAGGAACCGCTCAATCTGGCGTGCTCGCCTGCCTAATTGTGCGTCCTGGGCCTGGCACAGCATCCTGCGGATGAGTGGCATTGCCAAACCGTTTCTGGAATACCGCATTGGGGATGGTTGCCGCACCCACTTCTTCCACGACCCCTGGATCCGGGGATTCCCTGACGGCCTCACCCCCCCTGTTACGCGTCGACTTCAGCACAAGTTGCACTGCTCGGAGTCTTGTACTGTCAGCGAGTTCATCAGGGATGGCGTCTGGATACTTCCGCCGCCCACCACCCTTGATATGCATGAGCTCTGGCTTGCCATCCTACGCACTCCTATTTCTATCGGCGACGATGATATCTGCTGGACCCCCTCGGCCAAGAGTTTCTCCTATCGTTCGGCGTGGGAGGCTACCCGCCTGCGTTCTCTAAAGGTTCCTTGGGCCTCCCTGATCTGGCACAGGGCTGTCCAGCCCCGGCGAGCCATCTGCTCCTGGCGTGCTATCCGTCAGGTGCTTCCGACTCACGACATCCTCAGGCGTCGGGGCATCACTGTTGTCTCTCGCTGTATCCTTTGCACTGCTGCTGAGGAGACCCTCGACCACCTCCTTTGGTTCTGCTGTTTCTCTTCCCAGGTTTGGGCCTTCGCTGGTCTCCGGTCAAACCGCTTGGCATCGGCGATGACTGGCGACGATGTTTGGGACGCCTTACTTAGCCTCTGGACGCAGTGCGGATCTGTCGACGTACGCACCAAGCTGGCCCTGTTGATCTCTGGTGGGATCTATGGTATCTGGACTGAGAGGAATCGGCGTACCTTCACGATTGGGCACTCTGCTCGCTCCACTGGGGCCATTTTCTCTGATTTGGGCGTGCAGAGTCTCTGAGGTGGCTGCATGGCACTGTTGGGAGTTGTTGGGTGTGTTTCGGCGACTTGTGGGGCTTTTGACTTCTTTCCATGTGGTTCCGCCATTGGGTTTCTGATTTTTGTGTGGGCTGGCCCCTATTGTGGGTTTGGGTTGGGCTGCTGAGGCTCAGTTTGGTCTTTTGTTTGGGTTTCTGTGGCCCAGGGATTTTTTTGGAGTTTGGCATGTGAACCCCTGGCTCGTTCGGGGTGGTTCTCATCACCACCTCATTTTCTCTGTACATATTTTTCAGCTTTTATAAGGAATGCTTCCTTCTCTTGGCAAAAAAAAAAAGATCCTGGTCATTCATGGCTATTATCAGTTTTTCTTGTCCTGGTCGAGAGATGGAGGCATGAGACACATACGTTCCACTTTCCATTTGATGAGTTACTAGTACTTCCTAACCACTGGGCATTGTCTACATTTCAGAGAGAATCGATAGTTGGGTCCACCACCTATGGGTTCTTCATGGTGCTTGGTCTATTGGGACACGAGCTGTTGCAAAATAAGAGATCTACTTACTCTTTCACTTTGGAGTGGTTGTGGCAGTGGGATCAGTTATGGCCTAACCCGATGCCTAGTTCGGAGGAGACAAGGTTCGTGCTACGACACTTTTTGTTGGAGCTGATTTGGCACATCTTCTGCGATGCCTCGGGATACTGTGTCAACGTAGATTGGCAAATCTACCGGGCAGACTTTGAGAGGTTGGACCACTATGACTGGGGCGATGCCAATTACGCCTGGTTGATGTGTGGTCTGGATGGAGTAGTGCAAAAGAACCACCGCTCGTATACTGGTTTGTACCCTCAGTTGATGGTAAGTATTTGCTTTGTTAACTATGCATTTGTACATTTTCCTGATGAATGCTATTCTGACTATCTTGTTTATTCGTTTGACAGTATTTGACCATCGTGCACGTGCAATGCAGTTGTTATTTTTATCATCTTCACCCTAAGTTGCTGTCGCTTCCTTGCCAGTGGTGTGAGCCAGACCACCGGGTCACATCCGTGGCATTCAGTTATGAGACCTATCGTTATCTACTGGACCTTCTATGTATTGAAGATGTATGTTTCTTTTGATGTTTCGTTTACTATTCTGTTGAGCTTCTTACTAAGTCTTATTGTTGTTTGCTTTTCAGGTGCGATTGTGTCCCTTTAAGAACTACGAGGGACTGGATTGGATGCCCTAAACTCTACTCGAGAGATGAGGAGGAAGCATATTCGATTCTATTGTTTGAAGGAGTCGACGAATTACCTCCCTGGGCAAGTCTATCATCAATTCGCGGATGAGTATTATATTCCACAACCTCCCTCGTGGGACATGAAGTCGAAGGCCTCCTCTCGCGCGGTGGCACAATCTGCCATTATCGACGCTCACACTAACGAGAGCCTTTGGGAGGTCTAGTATGACAAGTACTGAGGATGGTTCGAGCGGGTCTGGAAACCACACCTCTTCATAGAGGAACTACAGGAGAACCAAAGTGGCATGTGGTTTGGAGCCAACTGGGTATGGGTAAGCATAGCTTCTATTCTACCTTTCTCTGTTCTACCTTTCTCAAACCTGTTATGCTAGATTCTGATAAACCGTTGGTTTTCACAGGGATTCAAGGAACGGTTTACTACCTTCTATGACGATATGAGGGCATAGGAGGTAAGCCAACATCATGAAGTTTCAACAAAATTTATAAGTATGAACACTATTACTAACATGGTTTCTTTCCATGTAGGCGAGGCGATGGCAAGTAGTGCTAGATGTATGTATTTGTTTGAGTAATATTAAACTGCCCTATACTGTGTATAACCAATGCCTGTGTTTACTTGCAAGGAGGTGCCCCAGGTAGTCAGATGAACTTCGAGTTCGGCGAAGAGTTCACTGTGGACTTTAAGACTGAAGATAGGTTGGGGGCGAGGGTGCAGAAGGTGTTGCTAGTTATGCTCTCTATCCTTCTCGTGCTCGCACCACTTCGACTCAGATTTCCCATCGACTGGGCAGTAGGCTGGCCCACACTACTGTGTGGCTACTCAGAAGAGAGTTTCAGACTCAGAGGAGGAGTGAAACTCGAAGGATTATTAGTCCAACCTACTTTGATATTTACTCTGTTTTGTTGTTTTGGCTTGCATTACATTTGATACTGATGTAACATGGACTAAATCCTTTGTTTGATGAATACAATGATCCTCTATTCTACCCATTGCATGTATTTGAATGTAATTGTATATTGGCTTTCTTCATAGGCAATTCGATGAATTTACATCAGTTAGGTAGGTAAAACATTGATACTGAGTAAAACTAAATTTTCCACATCAAAAACCTATGTTGGTTGGTTATATTGGGCATTGCCGCTCCTTATCTATGCCTTCTGCTGACGCTTATACTGTACACTAATGTCAACTGCTTTGGAGAGTCGTTTGACACATTCGCTTGAGCCTTTCAGACACTGCAGTCATCTGCTCAGATGGCCTCTTCATGTGACTCATCCTACTTTTACCCTTTTGCTTGTAATCAGGACTAGCCAAATCGTCTATTCACTCCTATTCTCTAGTGCTTATCTTCTTCCACCAGCGGTGGGTGATTTGGAGAGCTAGTGGACGTTCGAGTGCAGAGGAGAATGGTAAGCTACCGTCCATGTCTGTTTATGCATACCCGAGCTCCTCTCTTTCTATGCTTGCTAAGAAGGTGGCTTTTGTAGGGGTTTCCAACAATGTTGGTGCTGGTGCACTACTTTGATGCTCTTTGTGCTTGGATCAGTGAGCTCATTGCCGATGATCATGAGAAACTTCGGCTATAGGGTATTTCCTCAAGATTTCTAGGCATTGCCAACGTGGAGTTAAGCAGATACCTCCTATGTGATAAGACTCACTTCTGGAAGTCAGCCTACCATGTATTTTGCTTCAGGCAAATGGAGCTAACTCCTACACTTGAAGAGGTGCGGTAGATTTGTGGCATGTTGAAGCTACTAGTGCCTACTATGTTTATGCGGCATGATGGCTATGTGTCCATCTCGAATCAGCTAACTAGACTGTCATCTGGAGAGTGCGAGCATCACCTTATATGCATTGATGACTCATCTCCTTTGATGCGTTTGGAGTATTTTGATGAGGTGGCTCAGAAGCACGCAGCGCTTGGTGACGAGCTATGGCTACGTGGCTTCGTCATTCGCTTATTGGGGGAGCTAGTTTTTAGTCATGGCAGGATGACTATCGCCATAGAGGTAGCTGAAATTGCATTAGCAGTGGTGACCTGTCAAATAAATCTGGCTTCAGTCATTCTAGTTGAGACATACCGAGCCTTAAATCACACATTGTCTTGTTGTCAGCACTTCTATGGCTATGGAGCTCTAGTTTAGGTAAAAGAGGCTATTTTCTTATCACCTTTTCTGGCCTTCCACTCAATACTAATACTGCTTTGTTTTGTCATAGCTCTGAATTGCAGCACACATGGGGGTAGAGATTCTACACCCCCAACATTCTACTTTTAAGGCCTACGGCCACAGTGGGCACTCTTGGACCATCCCCAATGTTCGTAAGATGCATGAGAGGTTGGAGAGCTTGACCAAGGATAGGGTGACCTAGCACATCATCCCTTTGTTGTAGATCACTTTGCTATCTTCTTCAACGACAGCAATATGCGGTTGATTGTTCTGTTGGAACTTATTGGAGACATAGAGTACCACCCTATTCGACTACTATCAGGACTCGTTCGATCAAAGCCCGATGCCTGACTACTTCCAACTATATCTGCTCATCTCTTTTGGCATGACTACAAAGCTATCACACCTGCTATGCTGTGGTATATATTCCAACCATATTGCCATCATGAAAGGTTATGGTTACACTACTGAATATGAGGCCGAAATCAGGGAAATATGGCCCATACATGAGATTCCACCTAGCCCACCTTTATTCGCTGATGTTGGGAGCTCCAAGAGGGCACAGAGTAGCTTGGATGGCTAATGATTTGTCTATGTGTGCCATGCCTATGAGTGGAGCATTGGTTTGGTCCTGTATGAGTGATGATTATGTATAAATACTCTTGCAACTGCTTTTATGTCATATTATCATTCCCTATGCATATCTCTATGCATTATACTTGTATGGTGGCTCACTGATTGTTTTTAAGATACAACAACAATTCAGCAGTCATCTAGGTAATCAGCTCTGATTCTACACATCGTGTTGGGAAGCCGAGCTTGATGATGCCTCTGGGAATAACCACTAATACAATTTGCTTAGATGTTCCACCAGTAGGAAGTGCCTAAAATGAACATCGACTATTGTCGTAATCAACTGGCAGGCGGATTGATAAGTAGCTAATCCTTTCCTATGGGCCCCAAGATGCCCTATCTAGACTAGGGGCCTCCTCTAGGGATTGTCACCATGTCTGCTTTATTATATTGATTGCAACAGATACTCTTAATTCTAACAAGCATACTACCGATTGATTTTGTTGGCCTAGCTCTAAGTGCTACCCTCCGGAACGTGACTACAATGGATCTGAGCTAGCTAGTATCCACGTATCTTTGCCTAGTTTGTAGGCAGTTGACATGCCTCCTAGTGGAAGTGTTGACTAGCATGTTTGTCCAAAAGGTAGCTAACAAGCCCCTGGTTGAAGAATTGGCCCAGTGTGTCTATTCATAAGGCAGCTGACATGCCCCTGGTTAGACAGCAAAGGTTCCGACCAAAAAGCAGCTAGGATGCCCTTAATTGAGAGTATCCTCCTCGGCCCCCTAGCCATAGAGCAACTGGCATGCCCATGGCTAAAAGGATTAGGCTAAGCCCTGTGAGGCAATGTGATGGTGCAAAGGGAGAATGATGTATGCTTGATAAACGGTTTATGAGATTTTGATGCCCTCAGTATTAGGAATGCTTTTAACACTTGTTAATAAGGAGGGGATAGTTCTTGGCCTCAAAAGACTCCATTCGGGCTCCTAGGTTGTAGGTGGCTCTCTAAAATGGGTGGTGTTGCGACTTGGGCTCCATGCCAAATCTCATAAGGCCCTATCCCTACTCTTTTACTATTTCCACTTTCTTTTTCTCCCTCATAGGCATGTAGGCTCACTCTATACCTAGCTTGGAGGTAATAGGCACCTGATCTAATGTTGGGGAGTTGCTATTGCGAGAAGGAGGGCTAGGCCCTTTCAGAAATGTGGATTTCCCAGGCGTTCACTTCGACTCCTGTCCAAGGTGTATTATAGGGATAGTACTGCTCTTCCCTCTTCTCTCTCTAGGGCTGACTTCTGTCTACGCCTTCTATTTTCTAGATTCTTTTATGTCCTTGTGTAGGTTGTTTTTTGGCTTACACTCTCACTTTCACCCTAGCATTTTTTCTCCATCTACAAGTGTAGGTTCTTTGGGTGGTTTGGACACTTCGTCCAACTCACAATGGATGGTGGCTCCCTCACTCACGAGGTTACCTAGATAGTGTCAACTGAGGAGGTATTGAATCCTTCCTAAGCAAGCAAGCTATTCCGATTTTCGTCATCAGACATTGATTATGATGATGATGCCAATGATGCTATTTTATTTATGCTATGTATGCTCGATAAGGCAGAAAGTAGTAGAATGCATGCAAGAAGTATAAAGATATATGAATGTAGAGAAATGCAAAAGCAATGTGAGAAAGTAAATGTGAAATTGATGAGTGCAGAAGAAGAGAGCTTTGCAGGGCAAGGATACAACCTCCAGTCATTGGTAGTACTTCTTCAGGTAGTACATGTTGATTGGTTCGAACTACTTGGTGTGATCCATGTCCTCTAGGATTGCAGTGCCTCTAGAGAAGATCTGCTTGATAACGAATGGGTCATGCCAATAGGGCCTAAATTTGCCACGGGCATCTAGGAGATGGATGGCTTGCAAGACTAAGTCACCAGACGTGAAGCTTCTGGGTTGGACTTTCTTCTGGTTTGCTCTAGCCATCCACTTATGGTAACACTAGGTGTGGTACATGGCTTGCAATTTGTGTTCATCTATCATATTCAATTGAACACAGTAGTCTTTGATCCATTCTGCCTCCTACAATTTTGCTTCTCTCAAGATCCTAAGTGAAGGTATTTCCATCTCAATGGGTAGAACTACTTCCATGCCATAGTTAAGTGAGTACAGAGTTGTTCTGATTGAGGTCTGGATTGATGTTCTATATGCCCATAATGCATATGGGAGCTTGTTGTGCCTATCTTTATGAGTCTTTGCCATCTTTTTCAAGATTTTAGTGAGGTTCTTGTTGGCAAATTCAACTGCTTCGTTCATTTATGGGCGATATGGAGAGGATATGTGATGTTTAATCTAAAAATTTTACAGGAAGTCCTCAATCCTCTTTGCCATGAAATTGCATCCATTGACCGAGATGATCGCATGTAGGACCCCATACCAGGTGATTATATTATCCCTGATGAACTTCTCCATCATTGTTGTAGTAGATGTTTTGTAGGAAGCTGCTTTTACCCATTTGGTGAAGTAATCAATAGCCACTAAGATATAATGACGTCCATAGGAAGCTGTCAAATGGATAGCGTCGATGACATCTATTTCCTTGGTAGAAAATGGCCATGGTGAGGACATATTGTGCAGTTGTTGTTGGGGAACGTGAATGAAATTCCCATGGATCTGGCAATTGTGGCACCTTTGCACAAACTGGCAGCCATATATTTCCATGGTTGACCAAAAATAGCCTTGCAACATTACCTTTTTGGCTAGGAGCACCCCGTTCATGTGCAGCCACATGTCTCCATGTGTATTTGCAACATCAAAGCGTTGACCTCTCTCTTGTCTACGAGGCCGTACATGTTTTTGTCTTTGCTTATTCCTGGTCCAAGTCATCCTGGAAAACACATTGACGTGTACTTGAGACCTCTTGTAGACGAGTTGAAGATGCTTTGGGACACGGGGGTTGA
>JAMKQA010003895.1:0-40821 GCA_024699735.1 Posidonia australis
TATCATGAATACAAATATCGCTAATCAGTTCAGGGCCTCTTTGAACTGCTAGCCTCCATGAAATTGGTGCCACTAGGCGGAATCTCGCTCAGGGGCCACGTCTCCCTTATCTCCGCCTCATACCCAACTGTGCAGCCAGAGCCTTTGACGATGGCAAGACTGGAAGACTGAATACCAGCACTCATTCGTCAGGCCAACTCAGTAGTAGACGCATTTGAGCCCACAACATGCTTTTTCAGTCCATCTGGGCATAGGCTCTGCTCTATGGAGTCCTGGCAGAAGCCAAACTGACGAAGGACCCGAACAGGGTGATACTCCATGCCTCCAGAGAATCCAGGGAGGACTACGAGTCGCATGTCCGTGGCGTTAAAAAAGGCAGTAAAATACTGTGATGTAGAAGATATGATACACCATGTCACAGAATCTGCATCAAGATTCCGCAACTTGTCACATAGTTCATGCACGCCCGGGTGTGACCTCGAATGATGGGTGCAGCTATAAGCCTCAAAGGCGGAAGGCCGAGGGCGCAGAATTTTCATTCCCATATGGGCGGCAAACCAAACCTAGCAAAAATGGAACTATGGTTAATGAAAGCACAGCAGAATATTATTAAATATTGTCAAATGATCTGCTTACCTGCACCAGGGCGCCACATCCATAGAAGTGGCGGGAGCGCCTCAATGCCCGGTCCAAGTGAACGTAGGTTTCAGCAAGCAGAATAGGGGCCAAGTCGATCTGGCGAATCACTACTGCCCAGGCTATTTCTGCTACCTCAATAGCCACAGTCGTCTGGCCATGGCTAAAGACCAGCTCCCCAAGAAAGCGCTGCACAAAGCAATGCAGCCATAGGGTACCCATGGAGGAGCGGGAACCAATCATTGAATCGAAGTAATCCAGGCGTATCATGGGTGTAGGACCATCCTTGCAGATGAGCTTCTCCTCACAAACCTCTTTGGCAATGCACGTGAGCTGGCTCACGACGTCTGCATAACTAGCATGGCAGTAAAACACTGGTGAGGACATGAACGGGAACAAGCCACAAATTCGCCTGACTTCCTCCAGAGTTAGAGTCATCTCCACTTTCCCAAAGCGGAAAACATGCAAGGCTGGTTTCCAGAATCGGGCCATGGCACATAGCAAATGCCAGTTAACCTCCACTTTGGCTATGCTCAGGAGGGAGGAAGAAATACCCCAAATCCGGAGTTGCTTTCAGTCATCGGCTGTCAAAGCATCGATCCAGCCAAGCAAAGTGTCAGAGCAGTACCTGGGGGTCACCATGGTGGGATAGCTCTGCAACTATGGCAGTAAAAAACGGATCTGACATAAGCATGGAAAAGCATAGCAGTCCAGCATGATAAGATACAGGAAACATATGCAGGAAATCAAGAAGCATTGTTCAAAATCTGTAAGAGCATGTAGCAGAAAGCAAGTAAATCCGCAAACATGTAGCAGGAAGAGAGTAAATCGGCAAAGACATATAGCAGGCAAATTTGCAAAGACAAATAACAGAAAAGCAAGCAGAATCTGCATAAACCAGTGACAGAAAATATGTAAAACAGAGGAAAACACATACCATCGTGATACAGAATCCGCGTCTAGGAGGATCGAAATGAGCAAAGGAGAGGAAGTAAGGTCTGTCGTCGAGGTTTTTCAGAGAGGACGGTGCTGCCTCTCGCGGGATGTAGGCTTATATAGAAGACCAGGAAGGGTTTCAGCAAAAATGGCAAACGAAACTCGCCATTTCTGGAGACGCAACTATGAGGCGCATATAGCAGACGCACATATGTGGCGCACTGAGGCAGCGGACATAGGTGGCGCCTGGAATGACAGAAAATTTCAGCAGCACCTGTTTAGAATGTTGGCATCGCCAAAATCGACGCCAATTGTTTAACCCTGCATGGCATATCTATGAGCATACAACCTGCTCATACAAAACCCCGAAGGGTACATTGCAGAATCAGAGGATTTCTTATACATTTTCAAAAATGTTACAAATTGCAAGTATTATTACAGAATTTCCAGCAAAATTACAAGATAAAGCTACTCTTCCTCCGAGCCTTCCTCATTGGACGCTGCCTTTTGAAAGTACTCAGCCAAGGTTCTGTTGCCTCGTCGAGTGATTCGGCGGGACCACTGAGTAGCTACAGCAGCCTGGGAGTGAGGAGCAGAGTCGCGAACTGCCTGGGTGACCTCGGTGTCTGAACAGTCCTCCTCAGACGCCTCCATAGTGAAATGCCCGCTGCTGGCTACATTCGCTCTCTTGACAGGAAAATCTTGCTGCAAGAGTATACTTGTGTTAGCAATAAGAATTTTTAACATGGAGGTAGAGGCAGAAGAGAGAAGCATACCTTGATAATGTTGCGCCAGCGTAGTTCTTGCAAAATAGTAGAGGTGTCAGATATAGTCAAGATGGCAGGCTTGCAAAATAAGAATTTTACCCTTTTTCGGCGGATGTCAGCATAGAAGGCCCCAAATTGCTCCTCGAAGCCCTGTGAATTAAAGCAAATGTCATATTGTCATAATTCACATGAAAGCAATGAAAAGCAGAAATGGAAATTCTGTACCTGAGCCTAGCTAGACGCATACCACATCCCATGCTGGCTATCCCACACTGCCTCCTCGAAAAGGTACGGCTTCCCCACACGCCTGTACCAAGCAAGATAGTTCGTATAGTTGACTTCTCGAAGGATGTGCCTGTCATGAGAAGCCATGGCAGCTGCATGCCAGCTTCTGGCAACTGAACGAGTGGTAGTCGGGCGATCCATGTCAGCAGGAATGCAGAATACATCAGAGAACTGATGCTGCACACGCCCTAGGGGGTAGAGGGCCGGCTTCTTCATGCAATAGAATCTCACCTGTTTATCCCTAAAAACGCGGCCAGAGTTCAAGGGAGCCCAGTTGAAGCCATCATATCGAGCGAATGGGCGTAGGTGGACCTGTTACAGAAATAGGAAACTGTAAGCAAACAAAATGCAATAGGCATGCAAAGTTAAAAGGCAGAAGGAGACTTACATCCTCGAGTTCTACCAGGTCCAGCAGATACCGGTAGGACTCATAGCTAAACACCCCAGCAGCAGCCCGGTGGTCAGTCGAGCTACTAGAGGCCCGCGACCTCGAAGAATTGTCTCCTCATCTGGAACAGGAGCTAGAAGGAATATCCCATGAAGATTGTGGGGTTCCTGCCTCGGGAACCGAGTCATCCTACAAGAAAAGAATGTCAGACCAAGAATTAAATAGCAATAGTAGGCATGATAAATGCAAAAAATGTCGAAATCAAATGTGGCATTACAGTCATTGGCATAATAGTAAGATGCAGGGCATTTTAATAAAGGCTGTAGCAAATGATGGTAAAAATGCAAGCATACAGTTGTAAATCAGTATTTGATTATTGTATTTGAAGGCTGTCAAGTGGTTTAGTAATTTGATGCAGAACAAATAGCAAAAAATCAGAGATAATGTGAATTAACATGGCACAAGCAAGCAACAAACATGTGCCCAATCCAACGAGCCTCACGGCCAACTCATCTCCAGCCCGCCACCGCGTGGCTTCTACTGCAACCACAGGTCATCACCCCTACTCGTTGGAGCACCGCCGGAGCATCACCGGCAGCCAGCTATCGCTCCGCGGCCCACGCCTTCCCCTGGCGTGCCCGCATTTCCAAACCCAGGCAGCCACCGTGCGGTGCAGTCCACCGGAGCTCGTCGTCGAGAGCCACCAGCCCACTAGAACCCCCAGCCATCACGCTCGCAAGCCGCGACTGCAGGTAAACCCGCAGTCCGCCGCCACGACCCGCATGGAGCAGGCCTGCCACTCCTAGCTTGTCGGAGCTTTGTCCAGCCGCCGACTACCCGTAACGAAGGAGCAATACAAGCCCAAGCAAAAGAAAGGAGAGAGGAGATCAAAGTTTACCTTCGCCGGCAAACCGTGGTCTAGCCAGTCCTGGAGGGTTTGGTCCATACCGCCGCATACTGTGACACCGCCGCGACTGCTCTGCACCACGCCGACGTGCCTCACGTGCGCACTAGCAACAAGCACCCCGTCAGCGCACCCTTCGCACGTCGCCGCTACAAAGAGGAAGGAGATGGGTTTCTACCGCTGAGAAGAAGAGAGGAGGAAGATGCGGATTTTCGTGAGGAGAGAAAAAGAAGATGAAGAAGAAGGGACGGTTCGTCTTACGGGGGAAGAAAGGAAGAAGAAATATAAATGAAAGTTTATGCATGATTGCTTTGAGTATATGGAACCCAAACAGCAAGAAGCATGCACAGCAGTAGCAGCCCCTTGCAGTTCCTAGCAGCAAAGAAAAAAATATTTTTTGGAAGTTATGGGAGTTAATCAGTGGGGCCCACGCATGAAATAAGTCAAGGTACAAAAATGCAAAATGACCGTGATAATTGCGTTCCAGCCCTTATCATCTCATAGCTTATGTATCAAGTGTAGAGTGGCAATGTTGGACGTATAGCTCACAGAAAGCACCATGTGGGGTAATTTGCAGAAAACCCCCTACATTTTGTAAAATTGCAAATCAGTCCATGGAGGGCTTAGGAAGTTTGTTTCAAAGCAAACATTTGTTGATATACAACGGAACCTCAAATGTCACAGCACAATGGCAGTACAACAATCAAAGCAGTTGTGGTTGGGCAATTTGCAGTAAAGCCCAAAAGTTGTGGATATTTGCACATAAGTCTTCACCTTTTGCAAGCAATTTGGAGAATCACAGCAAAAAAGAAATTCGAGCATGCATCTCGATAGGAGTGCCAGTCTTCGCACCGCAACCTCGGCTATCAGCATCTAGCAGTTCCTTCCAGGGGAATAATCCTGGGGTTATCGCTTTGTTTTCTGGGATCTCATCCTGAACAGATGAGACCCTTGTTTGCCCTTTGGATTTCCACGGGCGCGGAATCCAGCTTTCTTGACTTTGACCGGGTGGTCAAGGTCCTCTGCCCCTTTGGATTTCCACGGGCGCAGAATCCAGCTTTCTTGACTTTGACCGGGCGGTCAAGGTCCTCTGCCCCTTTGGATTTCTGCGGGTGCGGAATCCAGCTTGCTTGACTTTGACCGGGCGGTCAAGGTCGTTTGCCCCTTTGGATTTCAAAGGGCGCAGAATCCAGCTTGCTTGACTTTGACCGGGCGATCAAGGTCCTCTGCCCCTTTAGATTTCCGCGGGCACGGAATCCAGCTTGATTGACTTTGACCGGGCAGTCAAGGTCGTTTGCCCCTTTGGATTTCCACGGGCGCGGAATCCAGCTTTCTTGACTTTCACTGGGCGGTCAAGGTCCTCTACCCCTTTGGATTTCCGCAGACGCGGAATCCAGCTTGCTTGACTTTGACCGGGCGGTCAAGGCCGTTTGCCCATTTGGATTTCCGCGGGCGTGGAATCCAACTTGCTTGACTTTGACCGGGCAGTCAAGGTTGTTTGCCCCTTTGGATTTCCGCAAGCGTGGAATCCAGCTTGCTTGACTTTGACCGGGCGGTCAAAGTCGTTTGCCCCTTTGGTCTCCCGCGAGCGCGGAATCCAGGTTGCTAGACTTTGACCGGGCGGTCAAGGTCGTTTGCCCCTTTGGATTTCCACGGGCGCGGAATCCAGCTTTCTTGACTTTGACCGGCGGTCAAGGTCCTTTGCCCCTTTGGATTTCTGCGGGCGCAGAATCCAGCTTGCTTGACTTTGACCGGGCGGTCAAGGTGCTTTGCCCCTTTGGTTTTTCGTGGGCGCAGAATCCAGCTTGCTTGACTTTGACCGAGCGGTCAAGTTCCTTTGCCCCTTTGGTTTTCCGTAGGCACGGAATCCAGCTTGCTTGACTTTGACTGGGCGGTCAAGGTCCTTTGCCCCTTTGGATTTCTGCAGGCGTGGAATCCAGCTTGCTTGACTTTGACTGAGCGGTCAAGGTCCTTTGCTCCTTTGGTTTTCTGCAGGCGTGGAATCCAGCTTGCTTGACTTTGACCGAGCGGTCAAGGTCCTTTGCTCCTTTGGATTTTCGCGGGCATGAAATCCAGTTCCTTGGCTTTGACCGGGCGGTTAAAGTCCTTGCTCTCTCGGATTTCCTTGGGCAGGAAATCCCGTGGCTCGACCTTTTGACCTGATGGTCATGGTCCTAGCCCCTCTCTCGGATTTCCTTGGGCAGGAAATCCCGTGGCTCGACCTTTCGACTGGATGGTCAAGGTCCTAGCCCTTTCCTCGGATTTCCCCAGGCAGGAAATCCAGTTGTTTGACCCTCTGACCGGGCGGTCAAGGTCCTTTTTCTTTTCTCTTTTGGATTTTCGCGGGCGCGGAATCTAGTTGTTGGACCCTCTGACTGGGCGGTCAGGGTCCTTTTGTTTTTCCCTTTTGAGCTTTCACGGGCGCGAAATGTCTTTGTTCGCCTTTGGTCCGTGCGGACCAGGCCCTGTTTCGCTTGACAAATGATCTATTTGTCATGCCCCCCTTTTTCTTGGGTTGGTATCCCCAACTACTAGGTTGACAACCATCACGCTATCTAGCGTCCGAGTTGGCAAGGCTTGATTAGCTTGTCGTATCCCGTCTCTTGGGTTGATAACTTCATAATCCGGCTGATGAATCCGACAACTTATCATTTTCTTGCCAGTGTTTTCTTCTGTTTGTGTTTTCAGCATTAGCATTAGTTTCGCATCGACTCCGCATCGGCTCTTGCATTGGC
This sequence comes from Posidonia australis, assembly GCA_024699735.1. Lineage (NCBI taxonomy): Eukaryota > Viridiplantae > Streptophyta > Magnoliopsida > Alismatales > Posidoniaceae > Posidonia > Posidonia australis. The sequence continues at coordinate 6,652 of JAMKQA010003895.1, forward strand.
ATCTCGCATCAGCATCTCATCCCAACATTTAGACTAGTAGGTGCACGCATTTTACATTTGCATTTGCATTTGGCAACAAGTCATGACTTTCGGTGCATCCGTCGAATAAGTGACTTACTGCCTATAGCAAACACCATCCTTTCGTTAGCTCAAAATGGAGGTATCTTGTCAACCCTGAGCATCGGTCGTGGTTCCCTTCGTCCCTCGACCTCGCTCAGGGAGGGGCATCTTTAGACACCCCAATTTTGAGGTGACTCATTGATAAGGCTCCAGTTGTTTCTTCGGATGTGACTGACCCTTGAGCCAACCTCAAGCCCGTAGCAAGCTTGCAGCCTAATTAGAAAACCAGACAGGTAAGGGAGAGCACTTAGCTAGCACACCTACCTAGCACACCTAGCTGGAGCACTTCCCTAGCACACTTCCCTAGCACACCTAGCTAGCGCACCTCCCTAGCACACATATGTGGCGCACATCCCTGGCGCACAACACTTCGTAGGCTGCGGGCTGCTGGATTTCCACCTCCCATAGCTATTACCTTTAGCAACGAATATGCCATGGAATCTTCCAGGCTTTTCGTCTACGAGGCTCTCCCCATTCCCATGAGTTATCCATGAGAAAATCCTATATAAGGACACCCATAGGCAACCATAGAGGGGGGTTAGAAATCATGAGCTGATGTTAGATATCCTGAATTCAACCATCCAGTTTTGAGCTAGCATCCTGCACGAGTTTCACCTTCTTTCCAGCGGCATATTTTCATTCTTTGGAGCACTCCTTTGCATCCCAAAACATCCTTGGTCCTTCCAAAGCAACAAGGATCCCTTTATCTTTGATATTTCAAGAAGGAAACATCTTGAGAGGTAGGCTTTCAACCTCCCCTTTATCCTTTAAATATCACTTCAGAAAAATGATAAAACATGCTTGAAACCTTATATGTGATCTGATTTATTTCATGTTTTTATGAAGTTTTATGATAACATGCTAGTTCTCTATGCAAAATAATCTCCATGCTAATCCATACTTATGTTTCTAGTGTAAAATCAGCATGAGTTATCTCCTTTTATCATTTTCTTGCACATAGCATTTTGCCATGCATTTATATATTCTCGCACATAGAAGCATGCTTATGATCATCATTACATATGTTCTGATTGGCATTATCCAGATCATGTTTGTTCTTAGTTATTTTGCATGTTTTCGTACATGAACCCATCAACTTGTTTTGAATTTGAATACATGATTTATATGATGATTCTTGATCATAGGCATCCTCATCATACTTCCAGTTCTTAATAATGGCATGAACCCATCTGCACTAGCATGAATCATCCTATATCTCTGCTGGGACAGATTCTGGATCAGATTGCAGTCTAATCCTGACTCACTGGGGCGCACCACTCAGGCGCACCTGTCCAGTGCACCACTCTGGCGCACCCAGCAGGCGCGCTAGACTGGTTCAGAGAATAGAACACTCGCATTGCATCTTTGTTTGCATGATTTTATCGCAGGCTTTAAGCTTATTCCTTCTATGACTTGATTCTCTGATGTACCCATGATATTACCTGCATGCTTTTCAGTTTTGATCAGAATGTTTTCCAACTGTTTTCTTCATTTTATATTCAGTTTTAGGCTGAATCTGGAAGGTCGATTGCACCTTACTCCTTTGTGGAGAACCATGTGCATCGCCCCATGATCCAGTGGCCTGACTGAATCGTGCATTCTTCATTCAGTTCAAATAGGTGAGACCTTGTGTGAGGCTACCAGCCCTTGAGCACATGGTCATTGCATTTGCATTTCTTGCACTTTTGAGGCATGATTTCTAAGTTTTACAGAGTGATTCTACGGCATACTTTTTCCAGAGTGCATCCTCTGATGTTTTGGCTTTGCGTGGCTTTTTTTGTTTTTCCTTCAGCATATTTTACTGGCCCACCTAGACGCACATAGGTTGCGCTCTAGACTGGAGCACCAGTCTGGCGCACCAAATAGGCGCAGTGGCCTGTTTTCAGTAGCATACAACATGTTTTTCATATGTTTTGCTTGCTTCCTCGACCCGATTTGCTTCTGGGTTTTCCTTTGTTTTTCTTCCTCGATGCATTAGGAAGGCACACTTTTGTTTTCAGTAGTTTTCTTGCATTTTAGATTGCATTTAGGCATATAGAAAGCAAGGATGAAAACTTGCTCGGGATATTAGATCTTTGATCTTATTATGCAATATTATTGCACCAACACTTGACCCGGTAGACGAGCGATATTTCTGAGCGTTAGGACACACCCCTACATATCATGCACCAATATTTTAGACACCACACGCATCAACATGGCATGGCATATTGCCCTTGGGCGTACAGCAAAAGGCTGCAAAGCCGACACTCCATTAGCAAAAGAGATATCAATAGAAGACCGATTTATCGGGCGTACGAGGGTGCCTAACACCTTCCTCGTACGTAACAGGGATCCTTACCCGCATTTCTGGTTTGCGCAGACCCTTTCTTATTTGTTATGCATGATTTTTCATGTTTTATATGGTTTTCCTCGTCTTCCATTAGAATAGACTAGGTGGTGACTCCTGCATTTTTGCATTATTTTATTTTACCGTGGCTTTGCTGACTTTTGGCACACATACTATTTGTTGCCACCCTCGACGTCATGGTTACAATGCCTTTAAAGTGAAGGAAGTGCAAATGCAATATCTATGGACCTTGCGCTCAAGGGCCAGTAGCCTCTCACAAGGTCCCACCTATTTTGTGCTAAATGAAGGATGCATGATTCAGCCATGCTACTAGATCATGGGCTGATGCACAAGGCTCTCCACGTAGGAGTAAAGTGCTACCAGCCTACCAGATTCTAGCCAAGGGCTGAATATCCAAGAGGAGAAAACAATTGGAAAAACCCTCTGGTTAAAACCGAAAACATACATGTGAAATCTTAAAATATCAGAGAATCAGCCATAAAAGAATCAGGCTTAAAGCTTTTGATAAAGCCATGCAAACAAAGATGCCAATGTGAGTGCTTTGCTCTCTGACCAGTCTGGTGCACCTGCTTGGTGCACTGGAAAGGTGCGCCTGAGTGGTGCGCCCTAGAGAATCTGGATCAGACTGCAATCTGATCCAGAATCTATCCCAGAAAAGAGATGGGTGATTCATGCTAATGCAGATGGGCTTATGCCATTGTTAAAAGCTGAAAACATGATGGGGATGCACATGATCGAGAGTCATCATATTAATCATGTGCTTAAGACTAAAATGAGTTGATGGGTTCATGTATGAAAGCATGCAAAATGCCAGGGAATAAACATGATATGGGTAAACCCAATCAGAACACATGTAAGTGATATATCAAGCATATCTCTATGTGCAAAGAACATGTAAGTGCGTGGCATAGATCTATGTGCAAGGAAACAGTAAAAAGAAGATTACTCATGCAGATTATATGCTAGAAATAAAAGTGGACATGCTCCCAAACAGAGGTATAGAATTGCATGGAGATCATCTTGCAAGGAGAGCAAATATATTTATCCTAAAAACCTCACAAAAAAAACATGGATAAATCAAACCATATGTAAGATTTCGAGCATGCTTTATCATGTTTCTAAAGTGAGATTTAAAGGAGAAAGAAGAGGTAGAAAACCTACCTCTGAAGGTGTTCCTCCTTGAAATATCAAAGATAGAGAGATCCTTGTTGCTCTGGAAGGACCAAGGATGCTCTGGGATGCAAGGGAGTGCTCCAGAAAACGAGAATGGCTGCTGGAAAGTGTATATAGCTCGTACAAGATGCTTGCTCAGAACAAGATTACTGAACTCAAGGTTTCTAACCTCCCCTCATGGTTGCCTATGGGTGTCCTTATATAGGATTTTCTCATGGGTAACTCATGGGAATGTAGGGAGCCTCGTAGACGAAAAGGAAGATTCCATGGCATATCCGTTGCTAGAGGTAACAGCCATGGGAGGTGGAAAGCCAGCAGCCTGCAGCCTGCGAAATGGCTGGGCGCCTGGGATGTGCGTCGGGTATGTGCGCCTGGCATGTGCGCCTGCTAGGTGTGCTAGCTAGGTGTGCTAGCTAGGTGCTCTCCCCTACTGGTCTGGTTTTCTAATTGGGCTACGGGCTTGCTATGAGTTTAGGGTTGGTTCAAGGGTTAGTCACATCCAAAGCAACAATTGGAAAGCTATCCATGAGTCACCTCAAAATCGGTGTCTACAGGGTTGTGGCTTTGATGTTCATGAATGCTTCCGCTTCTGCCCATTTGGTGAAATACTCTGTAATAGTGAGGATGAAGGTGCTTCCCTTAGCTTGCTGTATTGGCCCAACCACATCGAAGTCCCACGTAGAGAAGGGCTACGGAGTTGACATTGCATGGAGTGCTGAGGCAGGAACATGGATTTTGTTGGCTTGTAGTTGACAACTTTGACATTTCTTGAATTTGGTCGTGCAATCAGCCTCCATCGTAGGCCAATAATACCCTCTTTCGATGATTATCTTGTCCATGGCTTGAGAATTGATGTGGCCCTTGCACACTCCTTCATGTGTTTCTTTGAGAATTTCAGCCACTTTTGATGCATCAACACATCAGAGTTCAATGCCCAGCGGAGTCTTCCGAAATAATGTGTTGACTCTAATGTAGTATCTGGTGGCCATTCTTCTCAAAGCTTCTGTGTCTTTAGGTGTGGCCTACGGCATGCAGGTACCATCTTGTAGGTAATTCAAGATATCGTAGTACCATGGGTTCCTGTCATTGACTTCGGTTGTTCCTTGGTAGTAGACCTCGATGTGCAACATGTTCTCTTGGCGGCACTCTTCTTGAAGCTCTTCAACCAATTTTGCAGTTGAATCCACCATTGGTGAATTGATCCTTCACACTGTGATGGTGTAACCATGCCGGCGATAGCCTTGGGCTTGGCACGGAAGGCCAAATGCGCGAGGGTCGGCAAAGTCACGGCAAAAACAATAAAAGCAAATGATAAAAATGCAGGAGTTGCCACCTAGTCTATTTAAAAACGGAAGACAAGGAAAACCATTTAAAACATTCAAATCATGCAATAAAGCCAATGGAAAAGAAGGTCATAAACCAAAAAATTGGGCAAGGATCCCTGTTACGCACGAGGAAGGTATTAGGCACCCTCGTGCGCCTGAAAAATCAGTCTTTCTATGGGTTTCTCGTTTACTTATATGAAATGTCGGCTTTTCAGGCTTTTCTGTACGCCCGAGGGAGATATGCGATGCAATGCTATATATGAGTGGTGCTCTATGCTAAACATGGGTGCATGGGTTGTAAGGTGTGTCCTAATGCTCAGAAAGGTCACCTGTGTAATGGGTCAAGCACTGGTGCAAGGATATTGCACGGATATGATCAAAAGATCTAACGACATCGAGTGATTTTCATCCTCGCTCCACTATATGCAAAACAGGATCTATCATGCATGAAAAAAGCTGACAACAGAATAGGGTCTTCCTGATATATCTAGGAAGACAACTAGAGAAAACCAAAAGCAAATCAAAACAAGAAACATGCTAAACATCATGCTAAATGCTACTACGTGCAACAGAAAACAGGCTAGTGCGCCAGACTGGTGCTCTAGTTTGGTGCGCCACCTATGTGCTCTATTGATGCCAGGGAAGTGTGCCAGAGAAAACAAGAACGCCATGCAATGCAAAATTCTTGTAAACTTGCAAACTCAACAGAAAATGTAACATGAGTATCTTATCAAAATCCAAACAAGAAAATACATGATGGGTCTTGTGCTCAAGGATTGTATGCCTCACACAATACCGCACCATCCCTATGCTACGTAAAAACAATAAGATTCAGCCATGCTATCCAGATCTGGATCATGGAATGATACATAAGAACCTCCCAAACAGGAGTTCATGGGGCAATCAACTCACCAGATTTCAGCAACTGACTGAATATGCAAGATGCAAAACAAGACTTAAAACAGTGTCATCCTAGGTTGAAATCATGCATGCAAAGACATGATATATTAGAGAATACACATCATAAAAATCCAAGTCAAAAACACCCAGGAAAGCATGCAGGTCATGATACAAAGATGATGATTCACTCTCTGACCAGACTGGTGCACCAAGATGGTGCGCCAGGATGGTGCTCTGGTTAGGTGTGCCACCCTAGTGCGCCACCATGGTGCTCCAGTGTGGTGCACTCCAGAAAATCTGAATCAGACAGTTGTCTGATTTTAGATTCTGGTCCAGATGCAAGAGATGTAATGCGATTTATCTTAACCAGATTGATTAATCGGATGGTAAAAAGTTGAAATATGATGAAAAGCAAGCAATGAAAGTCTTTATATCATTTATCTTAAATCATGCAAGATCATGGGTTAAGGGTAGAAAATATTGCATTGTAGATTCTAAAGAGCATGTAATGAGCTAATGAACTTAACAATCATATGCAAATGGTGATCATATAAAGAGTATATTTGCAGCTCATTTCATAGCATGTATTTGCATGAATCATGATTCCTTATATAAAACAGAGATGGAAACAACTTACAAAGATTATATGATGCAGATTTTAATATATAGAATTTAACATATAGAGCATCTTATACGTGGAGCAATCATCTCATCATGAAACAACATGAAAAAAACTTACTAACAGATCATCTATCAAGTTTTTTTACATGCTTTTATATGGTGTAATATCTAGATCTTAAATAAAAGGATAAGTGAAAGACTGGGTAGGGATCTTACCTTGCTTGTAGTGTTTCCCCCTTGAAGGTTCAAGATGACACTTCCTTGTTGCTTTGGATTGGCTGAGGATGCTCCGGAATGCAAGGATATCTTTAGGAAACGAGAGAGGGTTGTTGGGAATAAGTGATTGGCTTAACCAAGAGTGCTAAATGGTTGCCAATGGAGGTCTTTTTATAGAGTTCCACAAGGGTAACTCCCATGGGATGTAGACAGTCTCGCAAACGAAGAGCCTGGCGTAGATTCCCATGGAATATCCGCTGGCGAGGGTTACAAGCATGGGAGATGGAAAGCCAGCAGTCAACACCCTGAATAGTGGTTGTGCGCCAGCTTGGTGCGCGAGGATGGTGTGTTATGTGTGCCACCTTGGTGCTCCAGTTGGGTGCACCACTTTAGTGCTCCTGCTTGGTGTTCCAGTCAAGTGCTCCACATTGGTGCTCTCCACTACCTTTCTGAATTGCCAATTGGGCCACATGCTTGCTATAGGCTTGTGGTCAGTTTATGCAATGATCTCTACCTAGTTAAAAGGTTGAGTAGGATTCGAAAGTGGTTGAGCCTGCCACATCCAAAGCACCATCTGGAGAGTTTATCTATGAACCACCACAAAATCGGGGTGTCTACAGATGCCCCTCCTTGAGTGAGGTTAAGGGACGGAGGGAACCGAGACCGATGCTCAGGGTTGATAAGATACCCCCATTTTGAGGTTACGGAGAAATGGTGTTTGCTGTAGGCACTATGTCACTTATCTAGTGGATGCACCGAAAGTCATGACTTGTTGCCAAATGCAAATGCAAAATGCATGCGACTGCTGGGCTAAATGCTGGAAATGTGATGCCAATGCAAAGAAAACAAATGCAAGAGCCGATCTTGAGAGTAAAATGCAAAGCTGATACTAACATTGTAAACACGAGAATGGGTGCTTGTAAGTGGATGCAATGCTGATTCCAATGCTGAAGTAACAAGGCAAAAAACAAAGAAATCCTGCGCACAGAGGGAACCGCTGGCAGGAAAATGATAAGTTGTAGGACTCATCAGCCGGATTTTTTAAGGTTATCAACCTGAGGAGGTGGGATATGACAAGCCATCTAAGTCTCGTCAACCAGGCCGCTAGACAGCATGACGGTTGTCAACCGAGTAGTTGGGGATACCAGCCCAAAGAAAAGGGGCATGACAAACATACTATTTGTCAAACAAGAAAGAGGGCCCTGTCCGCACAGACCGAGGGCAAGCAAAGGGATTTTGCGCCCGCAAAAACCCAAAAGAAAAGGAGGAAAAGGACCTTGACCGCCCGGTCAAAAGGTTAAACAGTTGGATTTCGTGCCCGTGAAAATCCAAAGAAAAGGAGAAGGACCTTGACCACCCAGTCAAAGGTCAAGCAAAAGGATTTCGTGCCCACGAAAACCCAATGAAAAAGGAGAAGGACCTTGACAGCCCGGTCAAAGGTCAAGCAAAAGGATTTTGCACCTGCGAAAACCCAAGGAAAGCTAAAGAAAGGACCTTGATTGCCCAGTTAAAGGTTGAACAGTAGGATTTCGCGCCCACGAAAATCAAAGGAAAAGGAGAAGGACCTTGACTGCCCAGTCAAAGGTCAAGCAAAAGGATTTCGCGCCCGTGAAAACCCAAGGAAAGCTAAAGAAAGGACCTTGACTGACCGGTCAAAGGTCGAACAGCAGGATTTCGCACTTGCGAATATTCAAGGAAAAGGATAAGGAGATGACCTTGACCGCCCGGTCGAAGGTGGACTCTGACCGCCTAGTCAAAAGCCAAAGAAAAGGATCTCGCGCCCGCGAGGAAAAGGAAAAGAACGGAAATGACCTCGATCGCCCGGTCAACGGTCGACTCCGACTGCCCGGTCAGAAGCCAAAGAAAAGGATCTCGCGCCCGGCAGGAAAAAGGAAAAGAAATGACCTTGATCGCCCGACTAGAAGGCAAGGAAAAGCAACGGAAATAACCTTGACTGCCCGGTCAAAGATTGACTCTGACCGCCCACTCCAAAGACAAGGAAAAGCAACAGAAAAGACCTTGACCGCCCAGTCAAAGGTTGACTCTGATCGCCCGGTCAGAAGCCAAGGAAAAGGATCTCACATTTGCGAGAATCCAAGGAAAGAAAAGGAAATGACCATGACTGCCCGGTCAAAGGTCGACTCTGACTGCCCGGTCAAAAACCAAGGGAAAAGGATGTCGTGCCTGCGAGAATCCAAACAAAAAAGGAAATGACCTTGACCGCCCGGTCAAAGGTCGTCTCTGACCGCTCGGTCAAAAGCCAAGGAAAAGGATTTCGCCCCTGCGAGAATCTAAGAAAAGCAACGGAAATGACCTTGACCGCCCAGTCTAAGGTCGACTCTGACCGCCTAGTCCGAAGCCAAAGAGAAGGATCTTGTGCTTGTGAGGAAAAAAGAAAAGAAATGACCTTGACTGCCCGAACAAAGGTCAACTCTGACAGCCCGGTCAAAAGCCAAGGAAAAGGATACGACCTTGACCGCCCGGTCAAAAGGTAAACAGCTGGATTTTGCACCCGCAAAAATCCTAGGAAAAGGATACGACCTGGACCACTTGGTCAAAAGCCAAAGAAAAGGATCTCGTGCCTACGAGAAAAAAAGAAAAGAAATGACCTTGACCGCCCAGCCAAAGGTTGACTTTGACCGCCCGATCAGAAGGCAAGGAAAAGGATACGACCTTGACTGCCCGATCAAAAGGTCAACAGCTGGATTTCGTGCCCACGAAAATCCAAGGAAAAGGATATGACCTTGACTGCCCGATCAAAAGCAAAAGAAAAGGATCTCGCGCCTGCGAGGAAAAAAGAAAAGAAATGACCTTGACCGCCCAACCAAAGATCGACTTTGACTGGCCGGTTAGAAGCCAAGGAAAAGGATACGACCTTGACCGCCCAGTCAAAAGGTCAACAGCTGGATTTCACACCCACGAAAATCTAAGGAAAAGGATACGACCTTGACCTCCTGGTCAAAAGCCAAAGAAAAGGACCTCGCGCGCACGAGGAAAAAGGAAAAGAAATGACCTTGACTGCCCAGTCGATGGTCAACTCTGACTGCCCGGTCAGAAGACAAGGAAAAGCAACGGAAATGACCTTGACCGCCCAGTCAAAGGTCGACTCTAACCACCTGGTCAGAAGCCAAGGAAAAGGTGCGAGAATTCAAGGAAAGAAAAGGAAATGACCTTGACCACTTGGTCAAAGGTAGACTCTGACCGCTCGGTCAGAAGCCAAGGAAAAGGATTTCACACCCACGAGGAAAAAAGAAAAGAAATGGAAATGACCTTGATCGCCCGGTCGAAGGTCGACTCTAACCTCCTGGTCAGAAGCCAAAGAAAAGGATCTCGCGCCTGTGAGGAAAAAAGAAAAGAAATGACCTTGACCGCCTGGCCAAAGCTCGACTCTGACCGCCCGGTCAGAAGCCAAGGAAAAGGATACGACCTTGACCGGCCGATCAGAAGCCAAGGAAAAGGTTACGACCTTGACTACCCGGTCAAAAGGTCAACAACTGGATTTTGCGCCCACGAAAATCCAAGGAGGGGTAGAAGGATCTCATCCGCCTAGAAGGAGAATCCGAAAAACAAAAAGCGATAATCCCTGGATTGTCCCCCAGGAAGGAAACTGGCTGCAATTGCGCTCTAGAGGGTAGAATTGTAACTGTGCTTGCTACTGGTGCTGGTGGCACGGAAACCGATGTTCTTGTTGAGATGTATGCAATATCTTTTGAAAGAACCTTTTTGGAGTTTTGATCTCAACTAGCTTTGTTGCGAAGTTTGCAAAAATTAGGGACATATATACAATTTCCCAAAACTTGTGGGTTTTATTGCAAATTTCCCAATATGACACTCTGATTGTGGCATTACTATGGTATTTGATATTCTGCTGAGTATTTGCAAGCTTCTGCCCAAATATGATTTGTCGTACCCCTTTGTGGGTTATTCTACACACTTCACAGTGTAAAGGGGTTTTCTGCGAGTTACCCATCTGGTGAATTTTCCGAGGACTTGTGCATTCATTTTCTTGACACTTTACACTTTGTCGTTCATATGCAAGCTGCGGAGGGTCAAAACGTAATTTTCTTGACCATTTTGCACTTTTGACCTTGGGAATGAAACTGCTTGCATGTGATGGGGCTCACTGGATAACTGTCATAATTGCCAAATCATATCTGCCTAGGCATCTAATCATGTTGACACCAAAGCACTGTCCTGATGTTCTGCAAACATTGATTGGTGCACTAATTGCTGAGGTCTGTGAGCAACTGCAGGTTTGGGACATGTCCTCTTCATTGTTGAATATTGCCATGGTAGAAGTGAACTGGCGTACTTGTTATGCGCTGTGGCTAGATTCTGGAAACCCACTTTCCATGCCTTTCGCTTCAGGCATACAGAGCTTACTCTCGCCTTGGATGAAGTCCGATGGACCTGCGGGTTATTGCTATGCATGCCACCAGCCTGTTTCATGTGCCATGATAGCTATGCTTCTGTGAACTGACAGGCTTATCCTGAAGTGCTTGTGAGAAGCCTCATCTGCATGCTCCCAAAAGTAGTACTGTCCCTATGATCTTATTGACTTGGAAAGGCAGCTGGCATGCCCCTAGTCAAAGACCTATTCCCAATCCAAAGAGCAGTTAACATACCCCTGGCTGAAGATCCCTTTTTGCCAATATTCCAACCCAAAAGGCAGCTAGCATGCCCCTGGTTGGAACGTGGGCAAACGCCTTGCAAAGCAATGGAAAAAGTGGTGTAATCGAAAATGTTGAATGCCAAATGACTTATGCAAGACTCATAAGGTAGAAGCAAGCTTTATGCATGGTTTATAGAAGATATGCCCTCAGCACCGAGGAAGCCTTCATTGCCTACTACAAGGAACTAGAATGTCCTCAACTCGCTTGGTGCTACCTGGATCCCTACGTTTATGGTGGCTCTCACTCAACCAATGGGCTTTTGGGGTAAAATGGGCTCCATGCCTAACTCCTAGGGCCCTCTACCTACTTTTCTCGATAATTCACTTTTCTTTTACTCCCTCAAAGGCATGCTGACCAATCCTATCCCTGCTTGGAGGTAATCAACACCTAGGCTGTGGGGTGGCTGCTTTCTTCAAATTAACTTAAGGGGTGGCAAGTCACTTTGCAAATGTATTGGCTTGGTAGGTGTATGCTTCAACTCCTTTCCAAGTTATGTGATAGTGATAGAGTCATCTTGCATACCTCTCTCATTGGAGCCAACTTCTATGTGCAACTTCTATCTTCTTATTTCTTTTGTGCTCTGAAGTCTATTTTTTTTAATTATTATTATTGCTCGCACTCTCACTTTCATCCTAACATTTTGTCTCCCTCACGAGGTATAGGTCCCTTAGGAATTTGTACATTTCGCTCACTTTCCCACGAATACTGTCTCCCTTACCTCCTAGGTCACACAGGTAGTAACGCGTGAGGAGGGTCAAAACTCTTCCTAAGCAGGCTAGCTTCCAATTTTCTTCATCGAGCAATGGTTATGCCAATGTTCATATTACGATTACAATGCGAATGAAAGGAAAATACAATGCATATTTAGGTGATGTGCGGATGCAATAAACAAGAAACATAGTGATGCATGGCCAATAATGAAATGCTTTGCAAGTTTCGAGAGAGGCCGATGATCGCTGGTAGTACTTCTCAATTAGAAGGCGATGACGGGTTCCCAGCTGACCTGAGATTAGCACACTCTCTTTCTGATTGAAGGACCATGGTTGAAGCTTGGTCTCGATGATTTTGGCTACGGTGGAGAAACAATTGTTTTCCCCGTCTCTGACTCTGTCGTGCTCTGCAAAGTCCTCCACGAGCACCTCCATTGTTCTTGGAATAAAAATGGCCAGATCTCCAACTGTGTCATTTGTCAGGCTCTCTAAGTCTGCCTTCTAAACAAGGTCTTGTACTGCTGCTGCCTGACGCACTGCCGACTGTTCTGACTCTGAATGACCATTCTTTGAGAAAAATTCTTCTGAATAAATCCAAATTGTTGGCGATAGTGACATTGAGGCTATAAACAAACTCTGGTTTGGATTCATGACACCTACACTGGTGAAGTTAGTTAAATCGCAGGAAATGATCATTTTGGGGGACTTACCAAAGCGCAAGGGTCTCTTTTACTGGTTCTGACGCTCGTATCCCAATTCTTCGTGCTCTCTCCATTCTTCCGCCTTGATTGGCTCGGCAGTTACTTAGCCATATCACCAAAGGGGTTCCTTTCTCGTATCCCCAGTTGCGACACAAGTTCTTGACCATCAGGCAAGGGTTGCTGTGAAAGGCCAAGTGGCTGACAAACTCAAGAGCGGGAATGAGAATAACTGGCTCAAATCGGTTGACACGATACAGAAAACCAAAGGGTTTGAAGCTAGAACAGAGACTACCTCAACGGTAGGACGAATCAAACTAAAAGACTCCTCGGAACCACTGAGGAAGGATAAATACAACTGACATGGAAAAGGGGAAAATACATCATGAATAAGATTGCTAGGTCAAATAAAAGATCAGATAGAATCAACAAGAAAGATGGAATTGACTCCCGAGGGGCTTGCTGCTCCCGGGGCTGAATGTTGAGGTAATGGTTGGCTAACTATATTGGGTTGTGCTGGTGGTGCTTGTGCGGCTGCTGATGTGGGCATAGGGCCTACCGCCTGTGTGTTAATCACAATGACCTTTTGGTCAATCAAGTCTTGGATTGCATTCCTTAATGTGAGACAATTGTTTGTCGTGTGATCCGTGACCCAATGGAAATTGCAGAATGCGTTTGCATTATACCAGGTAGAAAGCGGACTTGGTGGCGGGTGAACCTTAGGCAGCCTCTAGAGGGATGCGACTTTAGGGAATACCATGCTCAACGGTTCCATTAAAGGGGTATAGTGGCACCTGTCATGGCGTTGTCGCCTTGGCTGCGGATGTGCCAATGGCGGGCGCACCACCACCTGAGGGGTAGGATAAACTGGAGTGGTAGTGGGAGTGATGTGTGGTGCATGAGGTGCTCTAGGTGTGGGTGCATAAACTAATTGATGCTGAGGGGGGGATGGACATTTGCTGGTGCAGCAGGGGATCTAATGTAAGAAACTATATCCTTGGAGGGATCCCGCCTCTGGGGTGGATTGGCATTGTGGTTGTTGTTGTTGTTGCTGCTGCTAGCGCCACTATGTGAGGAAATGGCTTGCTTGGCAAATGCAGAGTGTGCTGGAAAACTATCGCCGCATAGTGAACTCTCAACATGGGCACCCGCCCGAAGCAATGCAGAAAAGGTGGTGATTGGCTGAATGCTGAGCAAAGCCCCGACTGCTGGTTGTGCTCCTCGGATCATGATCTCAATAAACTCCTCGTCGGTGGGTCTATCTTTGACCTGCGAAGCCAAGGACCGCCAACATCCAACATACTCCCCAAATGTTTCTTGGGGCCTCTGCTTGATAGCGATTAAGTCCTCCCGCTTTGGGACTAAGTCAAGATTAAAGGAATACTGTTCGAGGAACGCCTGAGTAAAGTCGTCCCAAGTCTTGATGGTAGCCATGTCGAGGAAAGTGAACCACTTCAACGCGGGCCCCGTCAGACTCTTCTGGAACAGGCGGATGAGCAATCTCTTGTCAGCTTGGAGCTGGGTGAGGTCTTCGTAATAGGCTCTCAAATGGGAAATTGGGCAGCCCCTACCATTGTACTTGTTGAATTTTGGGATTTGGAAATTCGGAGGGAGAGTCGCCTCTAGAAAATAACAGAGGTCCCAGAATTGGTAGGACAGGTGGTCATTGCCTTGCACTTGTCGGAGTGTGCGCTCCAAATCATTCACCCTTGCAAGGAGAGTGTCTGGAGCTATTGCAGTCGTGGATTGTGCAGCAGATGTGGGAGCCGTGTACACTATATGATCTCCCCTAAGGGCTCCTTTGGATCCACCATTCCGCCGTCTGGTGCTACGACAGGATGGCCAGTGTACCCGTGCATGGGTGCTGTGTGCTGTGGGACAAAAGATGAACTCTGTGTCTGGTACAAAGGTGAGGATAATGCATGGGGTGGTGCAGAATGCGAGAGCAAGAGCTGTTGGACTGGAATGGCCTCGTGTACAACGCTCATGTTAGGTTGTGCTCCCGCCGGCCTAGAAGGCCGGCCACCAGATAAGAGAGATGCATGCTGTGGTGGGTGTTGTGATGGTGTTACAAAAGGCAATGTCGACACCCCTTTCGCAGGAGAGACGAGGGATGGCGACGGCTGTGGGGGTGGTGCAGTGGGTGTAATCTATGGTCCTAGGGCCGGTTGTAGAGACAACTCGGGAGTCGGGAAGGACAAAGCTGAGAAGGGCTGGAGCGCCAGTGCCAATCCCTGCAACTGCTGGGCGAGGGCCGACATTTGTTGCAGTTGCGCGGTCATAGGGTCGTCGCCGGTGGCTCCAACGGACAGAGGCAAAGCAAGAGAAGAAACATGAGGCTGAGATCCCAGTTGTCCAAACTGGGGGGAGGCTGCTACAGAGACAACTGCAGTCATAGGAGGGCTGGTAAACATATAGCCCTGGGGAGGAACAGACTCAACTGCTAAGGCCCCAACAACAGTAGAAGACCAAGCAGGTGGTCCCGAAGGTGGGGCAGCCATAGGGACACGGAACTGGGGTGGTGGAGGTCCTCCCGAAGCCAGGGCAAAAGCGGGAGCAGCGGTGACAACTGGAACAGAAACAAAGGAAGGGTACACCGAAACGGGGACCTCCTCCTGAACAGTAGGGGAAAGGGGCTCGCTGGTATGCTGGGCCATGGCGGATCGCGAGCGAGTACGGATTGGACTGCGGTTGGGAATGAGAGGACGAATCCTAGGACGAGCTATCGTCGAAAGTGACGGATAACTCGGGAGACGTGGTTGAGAATGGGGTCACAACGAGAGTCAGCGAAAGGACAACCTCGAGCTCAGGCTATGGAAACTCGCACACTGACAAGAATACTATGCACATAAACAAACAAGTTAGAACAGATGCAATGTTTATGGTGGTATGAGATGCAAAATGCATGAATGCCTCTAGTATGCGCTCCCTCGCAACCTAGGGGTGTCCTACCAGGACTTCTACTCCAGGTTCACACAGGGGTGAATAAGTCTCCGATTCAAGGTTAGAAAGATTAAGGTCCCCGTTCTAAATCCCAGCCAAAGCTTAGGTAGTGAACGAGTGGTGCATTCAGGGCCTCGTCCTCTGCCAAAGTAGTAGGACGTACCCTCTAATAATACCGACAAAACCCCAGACAAAGGGGGACACACCTGATATTTCATCCCACGCCAAAGCCATAGGATGAGACACTGAGAAATGTCCTTCGCAAACTGTATAGGCAGACTTAGGAGATGAGAAGATGCATGCCCTATATGATGAATGCAAAGTATGCTTTGAGTCTTTTACTTGCAAGTTTATTAAACCGTGGGGGAAAATTTACAATTTGTCACTAGTTTTCCTTATGCATGCCCTATATGATGAGAAGATGCATTTTTCACTTAACTAATATATTGATGTTCAAAAAATAAAGAAAACAAGAATAGACCATCAATGGAGAGTGAGTTCTATATAAAAACCCAAAAAAAAAAGGCAATACCATGGTCCATTTTGCCCACCAATCTAGTGTTTGTGCATATGTATTCGTGTTGGTAGTATAACAGTAGTATAACAGTAATGGGCCAAATTATTCAAGGAAAGAAGATCAAATACTTTCCTTTAAAGGGAATGAACAAGGTTACAGAGTTTCATACACAATTCAAAATTTTAAGTTTCAATTAGGAGATTTCCTAAACAACACAAGCTGAAAACTACATCAGTATATTCCATCTGTTCACCTCAAAACAAATAAAGAATGACTTTGTGAAGGTAAATACGAACAGGATGCCTCCTGTAGACTTTAAAATGAAAGATTCTACTTTGCAAAATATTAGCTGGGGCTGGGAGTTGTAATGAGTAACAAGCCATTGTTTCCTTGATATGACATAGTATAATGCACACTTACTGGGGTTAACTCTGGCGAGAGAACGTCGGAGCACTTTGGTGGCGAGAGGCTATCTCCGGCGACAAGCGGGAGGAGGATGACGACGATGAGAAGATGTAGTGCCGAAGAATCTGGCGAGAGGATGCACCATCAAGAAGGCGGAGGAGGAGGAGGACGACGAGAGGATGCAGTGTTGACTATTCTGGTGGGAGGACGCACCATCGAGAAGGCGGAGGAGGACGAGTGATGGATGAGGAGGAGAGGCAGAGGAGAGGTGGATGAGTGGATTTAGGGAAAGAAAGAAAGGGGCAAAATGACCTACGTCAGGGTATTTTATACCTGAATTAGCGAGGACTTTAACGAGAACATTTCCTCGCTATGCACTCGCTACAATATTGCGAGGACAATGTGAGAAAAAATCTTCGCTAATTATTGCGAGGTAATTTCCTCGCAAAATCCCCGCTATATGTCCTCGCTCTTTGTCCTCGTAAAATCTAGTTTTTCTTGTAGTGGGAAATGCCTGGCCTTGCCATAGTTTTAGCATGTCACATTGTCTATCCCTTACTGCTGGAATCTGCACTGTGCTGTTATGTGCCCCATCCTCTTGCAAACATTGCAGGGTCCTCTTTTTACACCACTGGTGGAATCGATCTGGCAAGATCTGGCGCTTCCCTTCCCAAGAAAACTACATCCTTCCTCCATAATAGACTTAGAGTGCTCCTTTGTCTTCATTCTAGAGCTCCTAGAACTGATAGAGCTCGATGTGCTAGATGTAGGAAGCCATAGAGTAAACTTCTTCCCCTTTCCCTTGGGGTGCTCTTCTAGGAATAACCGACATTCATCCTCATAGCGAGCTGCTAGCTCCACTACGTTGGTCAGTGTCTAGCACTAGAAACCGAGAACCCTTGATCTGAGTGTGAGATTCAGCCCCTCTATGAACTTCTTTGCTCGGTTCTTCTCGGTGATGATAATTTGAGAAAACTGGTCTGTAGATATCCCATTTTTGCACTTCCTAGAGTTCATCTAGGATAGGAACCCTCGAGGCACCCCAGATCACATGGCTAAGGAGCTCTTACCTTTTTCCAAATTTTTCCATGGAATGTTGGTGTTTTTTCAGGTTTTTAATGCATTTCTGTGGATTAAGATAAAAGATAGGGGGTAAAATGTAAAAAGACCAGGAAGTAGCCACCTAGAGAGGCAGCAAGACTAGTTGCTAAGTTTAGAGGCGACAAGTCTAGTTGCCACGTTGAGAGGCAAAAAATCTAGTTGCCACGTTGAGAGGCAACGAGTCTAGTTCACGTTGAGAGGCAACGAGTCTAGTTGCCACTTTGGGAGGCAACGAGCCTTGTCGCCACATGAATAGACGATGAGAATCTTGGACCTCTTTCTCCACATATTTTGTCATCCTAGGCTTTAATATAATATTTTGGATATTTATAAATGTTATTATGATTTTTCCCATAATTATTATAATTTCTATAATTTTCCAATATTTAAATATCTATGCATATCATATAAATCATTATAAATGCCAAATAATTCTAGAAAATTCTAGAAATTTGGATGACCTGATAATTAAGATCATTTATCTTTATTTTTACCAAAAATGAGATTTTATGATAAGTTATCACACTTTATTGTTATAGCTTATATTTAATTCATGATAATGCTAAGAAATAAAGATAAAATCCAAAATATCCAAATGATTGCCAATCTATTTTAAATCAAATACATCATTGATTTTAATTGAATTTTCTCATAATTATTAAAGATTTGATTTTCAAATCCAATTTACTTAACATTTTAAGTGGATTTTGAATTTGGAAATTAATTAAAATATCTTTCGATTACGAGTATGATTTTTCAAGATTGATTTGGTCAATATTTGATAATAATTCCTAATGGATATTTTATGATCTTGATTTTCAAAATTATGCCTTTTTAGTAACTTGTTGTACAGGCAACTAGTTGACGTGGTAGATTTCCTTTCCTTTTGGGCGATTCACTGCATGATGCTAAAAATAGAATCTCAAGGCTAGTCGCCACTCAAAGCGGCGACTAGATGATTCTATCACCTCTTATATAAGCGACGAGCTCCAATCTCCTATTTTTGCTATTTTAAGAGCTTTAAATCCTAGCCCTTGATCCACCACTTGTCCTTGACGAGATTAGGAGTCCCTAAACTCTATAAATTGACCCCCTAGTTCAAGAATTTGGAGGAGGCACATTAAAATTTCTAAGGAGCCATTAGGAACCCTAGAGAGCTTGAGAGAGAGAGAGAGAGATCCAGAGAGAGAGATCCAAAGAGAGAGAGAGAGAGAGAGAGAGAGCTTCCAGCCTCTCCTCTATGTCCAATCCTCTTGTGAAGTCTTAGATAGACTAGAGATCATTTTGTCCAAGCCAAAGTGCATCTTCGAAGCTCCGTCTGACTGGCCTCCACCTCCTTCATCCACTCAAAAGCGTATGAGGGTGAAAGGGAGTATTTTTCATTTATGCATTTTTATTAACATAAATCCATTGCATGACATAGTATAGCCCACGGCATATGCATGCGGGGACAACCCCCAGTTAGTATTAGATTTGTTTGTTTATGTTATTTGCTGTTTCATTTTATTTCATTTACTGCACTTAAAACTAATCTAGATTTAATTTTCATTTATTTTGAAGGGAAGGATACTACATAGCACGAGGATACCGTTGGGCAGTGTCCTGCCATCGATCTAGTGAACTGAGAACCCACACAACCATAACCTCTACACTCCTGCAAGGTACCTTGTCAACCGACGAAAGTGCATCGGCAAGTAGTGATCATAAAGAGTTATCAAAGTGAGTGGACAGCACGACAACTCTACAACACTCCCTCAAATCTGTATCCATATGCTCCAGTCGATGGAAGGTTACTTAATATTTTGCCACAAACATGTTTCCTTGCTTCAAGTTCCTGAAGTCCCTATCTAGCTTATCTCTCTTGTGCTCTGGGAAGAACCTCTAATAGAACACGTCTTGAAAACCTTCTCAGGAAATCATAAGTAAGTCTTGGTTGGGGAACTTGGTGCAGTGTATAGCCCTTTACCATTGGTCAATATCACCCTTGAGCTAGAAGATAGTTAGTCGAACCCATTTCTCTGTTAGGCACTCCATGCATTCTAGGATCTTTTCTACCTCCAAAAGCCAAGACTCACATTCATCTAGCTTGCCACAACCATCCAGGGTTGGCATGCTCAGCTAGTGAAACTATGTGATCCATAGGTTACCTTTGGCCTCTTCCTTATGGCCGCCACTGAGGGACTAGACAAATCCTCACATCATCTTGCCTGTCTCCTGTCTCATGTCCCTCTAAGTACCTCTGCCCTACTCTACGCTAGACCTTGATGTTGAGGTCCTACCTCGTCCTTGGCCTCTCGACATCTTGCTGCCACCAAGAAAACACACAAAAGATAGGTGTGACGCTCTTCTTGTGCAGTCCTATGGAGCCACTAATCTGGACATTACTAAGCTGGTGCACTTAGTGCAACCTAGGCTCTGATACCACTCTGTAATACTCCTCAAATGGGGTGCTATAAAAACTACACTACTAACTTGGAAATTAACTAGATTAAAAAAAAAGTTCAGCTACTAACTTCCCAAAACCTGTGTGCAGCTAGTGGCTCCTATTTATGAGCACCGGGTTGGACTGCGCTTCAACTGAGCACCTGAAAACAAACATTACAAAACATGCATGAGTGACTTCTAAGTCACCTAGTACATGCCCACTAAAAAATACAATGGAAAACTTCCCAAAACTAACTTTGGTAAACATCTTTAAACTATATTCTGGGTTCTCAAAACTAGAATAAAACTCTTTTAAATTCTTTCTGGAACTTCTCAATAACACATGTCTTTTGGGAAACAAAATCTCTTTCAAAACTCTATCAGGAAATCTTTTTGATTTTCTCAAAAACTTTCTCTTTCTGTTTGGAAATCTCATGCTTTAATGCTTTTCTAGAAATAACTCTGGATTAGACTCTAACCCAAATCTCAAATCTGATTAAAGCACAACTCTTTGGCTAGAACTAGACCTAAAATACTCTTCTCATCTTAACTAGAATCTGGCTAAACCTCAGAAGCCAAAGTCTCAGCATGTTTCTAGCTTAAAACTACTATACAATCTCAAATCTAAAAATATTTTTCGGTGATACCTTGATCAGGGGTGACCTGGCCACAAGTGGTGGGAGAGGCACCAACCTCAACCTCCTACACTACCATGGTGAATGTCCTCGTGTGGGCATACCACTGTCCCAACCAATAGGCCTCACTAATCGTTTCTCTTTTCTTTTCCTCATTACACGGAAACATGCTCTTCCAATGCCCCATTGGCGTTTGAGCACTCAGGTCATCTTACTCAACCCATCTAACACTAGTCTCTCTGAGGAACCCATTCTCTTTCACTAGGGTTCCCAACCTTGATATCCACAATTTCGGACGGTGACCAATATTAATTGGGACACGAATCCTAAGGCCACTGTCCTACCACTATGTGGACCCACATAGAAATCTCAGAAATCTATTTCTAAAATCATGCTTCTTTCTTTAAAATCTCTTTTCTAAATCTTTTCCATTACGGAAATCACTCTATAAATCAATTCTTTTCCTAAAACAACTTTTCTATAAATCTTGCTTAAATTTTGAGAAATTCTTGCTAAACAATTATGCCCAAAACATACATATAAGGCATTACTATAATTCTTTGAAAAACTTAGAAATCTAGTCTAGGGACTTGTTTTGGCGAACCAAAATCTTTCGGTATGCTGAAATGCCCCACAATTTGAAAGTGGATTAGGGCCCTGGTTTGGTAGACCGTTAGATTCCCTTGATTCAGCAAATTGAACTTTTTTGGTCTACCAATTTAGGCAATTTCTAAAATCTATCCTCTGCCCTGTTCACCAGAAATGGGACCTTGGGCGGACCCACTTTCGATGAGCCACAAAACCTACAAAAAATCTCACTACTAGCATGCCAAGTCTATTTCTATTTGGGACAAGTTTCATCAAAAGCCATTGGATATAACTCGAGATATAACAATCACAAGTCACAGAGCACATTCTCAAACATTGTTGCTTAATCTCCAAAATTCATCAAAATCGTTTGAAAAATCATGGAGAAATTCTAAAATCAATATACATCCATGATTTCATGCCAATCAACTAATATTCATGGTTTTAAACTATAATTATATCATCCATTGAGAATTTGGAGATTAAATTAAGAGAGGAACAGAGAGAAATGGGACACATACACAAAGTAGATATCTGACAATCCCTCTCTCCTTCGGCAACCTTTTGTCTCTTCCCGGCATCCTCCGAGCTCTCTGGTCTCCAACGACTCTCCTCACCATCAATGCACACCCTATCCTCTCTCTCTCTCTCTCTTTCTCTCTCAAGTTTTCTCTAGCTTCACTCTCTCTTTTCATCCTCTGGTCCACCATCCCAACACCTTCCCTCCTTCTGCCTTATATGGCCGTCGCCCTCTTGTCCTCATGTGTTGACGACAAGCCCGAGGATCCCGACGAATCGACGATGTACGGCATAAAGCTGTAGTAGGGGAGAGGATGAACAGTGAACAACAATGGGTACTGTAATTGTGCGGCACTATGCTGAGTTGACTCAACTCCTGTTCTGGTCCCACACACACATGTGGTTACAAAACGCCAAGGAACCACACAGTGAGGAAACATTCCAGAGATCAATACCAACAAATAAGAGAGAGCTTAACACAAATCCATATCATTAACTAATTATCCAGATTACAAGAACATAATTACATTTATTCTGGATAAACTAGTTACAAGTTGTGCTCTAGATCTGATGGAGTCTCGATTTAGGAAGTAGCTTTGAAGGCAAATAGTTCTTGGATTTGCTATTTTGTTAGTACACTTTAGATATGTGAAGAGCTTTGTTGTGTCTCGGTAGCCAGATTTCTCTCGTACCTTAGATTGGTGGAGAGTTTCTTAGGACGATGAGAAGTGTTACTGACCACGTGGTGTGAAGATTGGTGGTTGCTGACCTAGTTGGGCATCAGAGTAGTGTAGCTGATGCTGGTGGGAATTGGCTGCACCTGGTCAATCCTGTGGTTTGCGTGTCTCTAGAGGTGTGCTCAGGATGCTTTGTAACTCTAGAAGACACTGTTTTGGAGCCTTTAAGTGGTGATTTTGTGCCCAAAAGGGACTTCACTCAAGGATTTGGCTATGTTTGGACTCAAGGAGAGTAGAGCCTTTCGTGTCGCTTTAGACCTAAGTGGGAAGAAATGGCTTTGTGGAGTGTAGATTTCTCCTACGGGTCATGACTTTTGGGTAGCATCGTTGTGCTGGTTGGCTAGGGTCATGGACTCGATGTCCTAATTTGGTGCCCTTGTTGTTTCACCTTGAGAATTTTGAGGGCGATATTTCTTTGAGGGAGTGAAGATGTAACGACCCAACTTTGGAAGTGGTGCTTTAGCTAGATATATTAATGGAGTTTTGGGTCGTTAGACGCTGAGTTTCCTACGTTCAATGTGAAATGTAACTTTCGTAGTGTTCTTCGCCTAAATTAGTGCGTTTTAGGCCTTCCTAGTGTTGTGTGGTTGTGGTACTGTACCAACCCTCTTGGAAGTTTTGAGAGTTTACTCTGAGCTATGGTGGTTCTCTAGCGTGCTCTAGTGGTAGATCTTGGTTTGCACGAGTCACGTGGAAGTGGAAGGTCGTGTGGTTTGGTCTCATGTTGTGGCTTCCTTCGTTTCTTTCTTTCCTTTCCTTCTTTCTCTTTCTCTTTCCAAGCCCCACCCCTTCTTATTCTCCTTCTTCATCTTCTCCTTCACGACACTGAGAGAGAGAGATGAGAGAGGGCTGAGAGGGAGAGAAAGAGACATGGTTGGATGAGGATGTTGCCACCATTGTGCTCGCTGTCACGTTATCGCATGGAGCTAGAGAAGACCTAGAGCAGTGGCTAAGGGAAGAGGCGCATCGTTTGTCTAGCGTCGTCATCATCTTCGGTGCCAGGTACACTTCCCGTAGGCTTCTTTTTTGTTCTAGTTTTAGATTATAGGTGCATGGTAGTGTGCTGATAATTGTAGTGATTTTATTTAGATTTATTGTGCTTTTGTGGGTCATCTATGGTCGTATTTATGGTGTTGGTGTGAATAGTTCCCCATGTAGTTTTCTGTTGATTTCTAGAGATCCACTCGATGGATCTTTGTGTTGTTTGTCACTTTTGCAAGATCTTGTCGAGATCTTCATTTCGATATATTGTTTGCATGATTGGTGTTTGTAGGTTTGGGACTTTGGGTCCCCTTTTTGGGTGTGCTGGAATTATTTTGATATGCTATTTTGGGCTTCCAGAATATCCCCTGATCCTTGTTTCAGTCGATTGAATTTATTTGATCTACTGTTCTAGGTCTTCGATGTTGACGTTGCACTAGTCTGGTTGACTGGCCATGTTTGGCACATCAGATCAGGGGATTTTGGTCAACTATTTTCTTTTCGGTCTGTCAAATTGGTCCCATAAGCGCTAGTCGACCGATTAAGTTCAGTATGCTGAACCAGACCTAGACCCTTATACTTAGATATTTGATGTGTTGTTTAATATATATATATATATATATATATATATATTAATCTTGGGATAATAATTATAATGGCATAAATAATTAGGATAATCATTAGAATGATTGTAGGTTGGCTTAAAATGAATTAGCAAAAGTCTACCTGGGGTATGTGTAGAATAAAAGATGATAACATTTAGAGATAATAGGCCTGTCCCTAGATGGTTTAGAATGAACTTTCAGGATCATGATATCATCCCTAGGTTTAGGGCTTGTATGGCTTTGTTTTGATACACTGAATGTAGTATTTAGTAGCACTATAACAGGTGTTTGACTCTGATCTAACTATGCTCCCGAGGACACTAGCCAGTAGGCATCTTACATTTAGTTGCTAGAGCATATAATTCTAGTTGTAGTTGTTCTAGTGTGGTGTCTTCTGGGTGAGTTTGATTCCTAGATGACACTTTTGTTGGGTGTTTTGCTTGGGTTGTCGCCATGGGTCGAGCGAAGTGCTCTTAAACTCAGGTTCTCCCAAGGTGTGGTTTCTAGGCCTGACAGAGAAGCTGTCAAGGCTACATTTTGGATTGTGGCTTTTGGTTTTGGTTTTGATGTCGATTATGGGCATGATGTTTTGTGAGATTTTGAAAGGATAATTAATGATTTTCAAAATGATTTTCGAAAGAGTTTTGGAAAGAGAAATGCATAGATTTGCAAATGATTTTGGGAAAGGATTTTTGGGGACCAAGAGAACAATGCTCTTGATCGGCTTCCAGGGATGAGTGATACCTTTGGAGTCGTGAGATGTTTGCTTAGGGTGAGGTCAAAGTGTTTTGTGGTTTTGTCGGACCAAGAGATTGTGGCTTTCGACTGACCTTTAGGGATGAATGATTCCCGTAGGGTTGTGAGCTACTAGCTAGGTTGAGGTTCGTGTGTTTTGTTGAGTTGGTGGTTGTGGTTCTGGGTACCATTCGGGTGTGGAGGTGTGACACTCTTGTTGTCTTGGGTACAGAGTTGAGAACATTGATGGGCGTACCCTGTGGTTCATCCTGAGTGACAGGACGACTTGCCTAGGTGGGGTGAGTAGCTTTCTCATGTAGGGTTAGCTTGTGAGGGTCCTACAAGTGGCAGGACTACAAGACAGATAGACTCCTCCATAGGGTGGTTGTTCATGGCAGTGCAAACGCTGTGGTCGCTCCTCGGTTGACTACTTGTAGCTAGTATTGACTACTTGGTGTCGGACAGTACAACACGTTGTTTGCTTGTGGTTTTAGGCCTAGTGAAGGCCATGGTGCTGTGCTAGTGTAGTGTGGTGTTTGGGAGCAGTGGCTCAGTGGTTTTGGTGTAGAGGTGACCCTTGTGTTGCGTCTGTGTGCCATTGGTGTTGCGCTAGTGCAGTGTTGTGTTTTGGGAGTAGTGGCTTCGTAGCTTTGGTGTTGTTGCTTGGGTTCAGAGGGGACTGTGTTGTGCTAGGCGGAGGCTCTATAACTTGTGTTTTGTAGTTGTTCTAGGTATTCTGGATGCTATAGAGAGCATTCAGACACCATTAGTTGTCTAATCTGCACAAAGAGTGTGTGGAATCACGCTTTGTGCTTTGGTCTAGCTTTTGGGCTTGATTTAGCAAGAGTGGCCATCTCAAGCATGCATAAAGGTTTTAAAAGAGCATGCATGTGGTTTTGAAAAGAGAAAAGAAAAGAATGGCTTTTTTTTAAAGGCATGGTTTTGAGGTTTTACTGCCTATTGGGCAATAGTAGATTGCCCTATTGTGGTATATTAGTAATTAGGTGGGATGCCTATGCTTGTTTGTGTGAGGAGTAGTTACGCATGCTCCCTCAGTAGGGTGTGTCGAGTTGTTAGGTGGGGTGTGTGCTGAGTGACCGTTTTGAGTAGTCACTTATGTGTGCTATTGATTTTTGTTTTGGCAGATGCAAGAGTAGGAGTTGTTGGTTACTAGTGCACATAGGAGGAGTCACACTATCACACATTAAGAATTCTGGTGAGTGCTTAATTTAGTTTTATTTTGGTGGATTATTAGATTTATTTCTGTTGAGTGTTATTAGATTTAATTGCATAATTAGCATAATTTTTAATTGTACTAAAAAAATAAAAAGATAAAAAATTTAAAATGAAATTGTATAGCTAAGTTAAGTGATAGCAACTTGGGGGTCGTTACATTACGCCATTCGACCAACCATCAAACAAGAAAAACAACTAGATGTCCCTAATAGGATAGTCCAAGGAAAAGACATGTAACATCTGGGCCCAATTATCTAGTTAATGAAAACCATGAGATTAACCGTAATATTTGAATGTGGTTTACTAATTGATAGTTTGATATATTGTGGTTGTTGTGTGTGTGTCTCTCTCTGTGTGGTTCGATTGATGGTTTCCCTGGTTACGTGGCTTTGGTGTCGTGCCTATGTGTGTGGGACCCAAGTAGGACTCTAGTCAACCCAAGCACAATGCCACTCACACGTCCCCTTCTTCCTCTCCTTTCCTGTCTTCTCTGTCGACCTGTGCCTCTACAGCCTACTCGTGCATGACCCATCCTCTCCGTCGCTTGTGTGGTGGGGCGGTGATCGGTGGGATTCGTAGACATGGTCGGGATGGAAGAGTTTATGAAGGACCAGAGGAGATGGCGTCGAGGGCATGAGCTGAGCCAAGGCAAGCCAAACTGGAGAGAGAGTACAACTAGAGGTGGTGCATCGAGGGCTGGAGGTGCACTGTGAGGAGGGGGAGAGCTCGCTGGAGTGCAGGTAGGTCGCTGGAAATCCCAAAGAGGTACACGACCCCTTCCTTCTCCCTCGTTTGGTTAGTAAAGTATTATGAGTTAAATGGGTGAAAATCATGAAAAGTGCATGTTAAATCATTGAAAAATAATGGGAATGATGGAAATGAGGTGAATAACATGAATGTGTAGAAATCCTGTGGTAAGGATGAATTTTATGGATTTTTATGAATGATATGTCATGTTATGTGTTTTGCGCTCTTGTAGGTTTTGATTTTATTCCAAGAGCTATGATGAATGGATTTGAATGATGTTTTTCCCAAATGGTAGGAGACTTAGAGCCCTACATTTGGTGATTTTAGTGTGATTTGTTGTTGGTCGGAAATGAGTCTGTTGGAGATCCCAATTCCAATGAACAGTTGCCTAGGGCTTAGGGGAGGTTTTCTGGAAACAGACATTTCGATATGTCGAATTGGGTTCGACATACCATTTTGCTTTCAATTTTCAACCAGAGCCTTGAGTTTGGTAGACTAAAATGTGTTAGTCTTCCATTTTAGGGGATTTCAATTGATCGAAATGTTTGGTCGACCGAAGTAGGGATTTTCGGACGATCGAATCCCAAGTTTCTATCAAATATTTTGGGTATCTGATGTGTAGTTCAGTATGCCAGTCTGGTTCGGTCTACCGAACCAAGCCCTTGGCCCATATGAATAAATGTGCTTGAAAAATGAAAATAGGTAACTTAAATGGATAATGGACTTGTATTAATGAGGTATTCCCGCGTAGATGACATGGAGGAATATGGTATTCAATAAATAAAATTGAATATGGTTTTGGACTTGAGGCCCCAAAAATGGAAATCAATTGATAAATGTTTGGTTTAATGTGTTTTTTGGGCATGAAACCCAATAATGAATATGAATACATGGTTTTATATGGTTTAGAGCATGGGACCCAAATGAGGGGTCAGAGTTGCATGGAAGTGACTTCTTGCAATGGAAAGAGAATGAGTAATGGTTTTGAAAAGAAAACTCAAGAGTTTTGAAAAGAAAATAATAATGTGTTCTAGAGCCACGAGGGGTTGGTATCGGCAATGTGGTAGGAGTATGAGACTCCAATGAAACTAAGTGTTAGATATGACCATGGTTGCTATTGTGGAACCACGAGAGGTTGGTGTCAGCAAATTGGTATGGAAATGTGACCATGCTAATGGAACCCTACTCGACTCCACGATGCGTGGAAACACACGAGGAATCCCGATATGGTCATGATGAAGATGGTGAATCAGAAGAAGAAGACTAGACTCGGAAACACCAAAGAAAGATAAGAAAAAAGATAAGGAAAAAGAGTTGCCACCTAGTCTTTTAATGGAAAGACAAGGAAAACCAAACACATAATAAAAACCTAAAGAAATCAATGCAAAGAAAACACATGTATGCTCTATGCCTAATGGATGAAGTGCACAGATCAATGTGGGCCTGAGAAAGGGTAAGGATTCTTGTTACGCATGGGGAAGGTGTTAGGCACCCTTATGTGCCCAAAGAAATCAGTCTTTCTAGGTTTCCAGCTTGCTAATGATCTAGTGTGTGTATGCTTGTCTACCCTGAATGCACATGCCTAAGATGAATGCAAAAACATGGACAATCAAAGAAAAGAAATGAATAAAAAAGAAATAATAAGGAAAATAATCCGGAAACTAGTTTTGAAATAAGTTTGAAATGCATGCATGATGCAAGAAAATAAGCATGAGAATACATGCATGAAAAGGGGAACAAAATGTACAAATGAATGCATGGGGTAAAATATGTAAGTTTCTAGGGGCCTCTATGCAAAAATTACATGTTCCTGGGTAAAGACTGAGGTTTCTAGGGTTAAATCAGCAAAAAAGTAAAAGAAAACACATTTTATGCAAATTTAAGGAAGTTGGGGGTTAAATGTGCAAAACTGTGCATTTTTGGTAAAATTAGGATTCCTAGGGTCCAATCTGTAATTTTGCCAATAAAACATGTGTTTAGTGTAATTTTGAAAAAAATCAGGGTTAAATGTGCAAATTAGTGAACTCATGGATGAAAATATGAATTTCCAGGGACTGATTTGCAAATGTGCCATAAAATCATATTTTCAATGCAATTTTAGTGAAGTTCAGGGTTTTATGTGCAAATTAATGGACTTACGGTGAAAGAAAACTAAATCAGAGGGTTTTATGTCAAAATTTAAAGCCTAAGAATTAGTAAAAGAAAAACACAAGGACAACAATGCAAATTTACAAAACAAACTATTAGAATGATTTATAAATGAATGTAGGGACTGATATGCAAAATAAAAGGACCTAAATGCAAGAAAAAGAAAAGAAAAGAATTTTCTTTAAAAGAAGTCTTTTAAAAACAATCGACGGTCGTCGGCGACGATGTCTGAGAAGCCATCCAAGGCTTCCCTAACACCAGATCTTGTGTCCATATGGGTGGGAAGCAAGAAGGAAGAAAGGCGATAAGATCCATCAACTCCGATCATGCTTGGAATGGCCTAGTTCCTTCCCCTACCTCGCTCACCAATGTCGTGACTCCAGCGACGGGCTTGAAGAAGACAGAGCCATTGGAAGCGGTGGAGCGGCGGTCCAGGGCTCCTGGAGGCTCGACGACGTTGAGAGGGAAGTTTCCCACCGCTTGGGGGCAAGAATGGCACCGCATACTCCCCTCCTGATCAAGGTCACCGTCGTCTCCGGCGACATCGACTGTGGGGCACGATCAAGGCACGAAGCGGGGTTCTGAAGCTTCCAGAGTCCAGAGGGAGTAGAAAGAAAGGTGCTCCGATGCTCAGGAGTGAGCTACGATGCAAGACACGCACGGTCGACCTTTACCAAAGGTCGTCTTCTCTGGCAAGGGCGGGGCTGCAGGCGGCAAGCTAGTTCTAGTGGCTAATAGGAGGGCTGTGCGGCTTTCAAAGTGGAGGAGAAGCAAGGAGGGATCTTGTAACACCCTGAACCCCGCACGTTACCTAAATCATAGTATCATAAGCAAAATTACACTAATTACAGTAAAATTAAATAACTGTAACTAAGGCTCACCTTTAGGAAACAATGCGCGGCTAGAAGCTCCGACTCCAGCATCGGGACTCGACTGCACTCAACTTGCACCTGAAAACCAAATAAGCACGTGTGAGTGACATCTATGTCACCCAATACGCGTCCCAAACACACAAAAATCGCAAAAAGCCAAAAACTCAATTTTTTAATTTATAAGACTTAGTTTCCTTTAAAGATCCAGTTTAAAACATCCTTGTCTTTTCCTTTGAAATCATTTGGGAATCTATTCCCAGGGTTATACTCTTTCCAAAACTCACTTTTCCTTTTTCTTTTAAAATTCCTGGAAATCATTTCCAAAACCATGTTCCTTTTCAAAACTCATCTTTCTTCTTTATTGCTTGGGATTTCTTCCCAAGACTAAAATCACTTTCAAAACTAATATCTCTGACCAGATCCAGCCTAAAACACAATGCCTCTTGGGCTTAAAACAAAAATGATAAAAACTAGATGGTAACTGGTTAAAACACAATTCTTGTTTTATTCTATGATTTTAGGATCATTCATAAGTCCAATCCTAGACAAACCACATTCCTTTTATTTCTCAAAATCCCATTCTTTTCTTATTCATTTCCACTTTTCTTTACTAATGTTACCTTGATCAGAGGTAACTAGGCACACAAGCAATAGGCAAAGACATCATTTCCCCAACCTTCCTGCACTGCCACCATGAAATTCCCTGTGCGGGATGCCACCGCCTCGACCAACCAGCCTCAATTTCTTTCATATATGCATGGGAATACGTCTTTGTCTGACGCCCCATCGGTGACCCGAACAACTAGGTTCGATAACCTAGGCTTAGCCTACACCGTCGGTGACCCAAACAACTAGGTTCAATAACCTAGGCTTAGCCTACACCGTCGGTGACCCGAACAACTAGGTTCAATAACCTAGGCTCAGCCTACACCGTCACGAGTTCGGTGACCTGAACAACTAGGTTCAACGACCCAAGCTCAGCCTACACCGTCTCAAGCTCGCCAACCACAGTCGTATCTGGCAATTGGTTTCAATGGAATCTCATACTCCCACCACGTTGTCGACACCAACCCTTGTGGTTCCTTAACACATTATTAGTGTTTCATTTTCCAAAACTCTTTAAGCTTTCCTTTTTAAAACCATTTCCATTTCCATTCTTTTTCATTGCAGGAATCTGTTTCCATGCAATACTTGACCCTCCACTGGGGTCCCAACTCAATTCATGAAAAGCCATGTGTTTTAAAATCACAATTGGGTCTCATGCCCAAAACCACACATAATCAACCATTTTATTCATTTATAGGGTCTAAAACCCCAAAGCCAAGCCTAAATCCACTCATTTGGGTTCCTTATTCCTTCATGTCATTTACATGGGGAAAACATCATTAACACATGCTTGTTGTCCATTTAAAACCCCTTAGTTTTCATTTAATAATCTCATTTAAGTATATATTAGGGCCACGGCAAAATCGACAGACCAAATTTAAGGTTTGGTATACTAAAAATCCCTGGTTTGTTATACCAAACATTTTCGGTGTATCGAAAATCCCTGATTCGGTCAACCGGATGACTTTGGCCTACCGAAACCAGGTATCCTGGCTTAATCTATTAGGATTTTGGCATACCGAATTCAATTCAGTATACCAAATCTCCCACAACCAGGGCATTCCCTTGTTTCGATTGATGAAATCGTCGGAGGTGGGAGCCTCCGTCAGACCCCCCAAACATACATCACAAAGTATTAATAAATCATGGGGTGTAGACATTTAATTCTACTTCAAAACCCCACAAACCATTCATGATTTCATCAACCACACAATCCACATGAAAATCACAAAGGGATGAAGCTCAAAAATGGCTATTGTAGCCTACATCCCAAAATCTTGCATATTCATCAAATTTCAATCCTAACCGCATGATATCTAGGTTTCCATGCATTACAACTCATTCTCATAAATTTCACTATTTTTCTATAATTTTGCATGCATTTTTCATCATTTTCTTAGAAATAAGGGACTGGAAGAACGGAGGGGTCGCTTACCTCCTCCGATGGCCGACGTAACTACGACGAGCTCCACCACACTTCGGCGTAGCCTCGGCGAAGCTCCAACGATCCTCGGCCTCCAGTGGACGCACCCAACACTCTGACCCTCTCCTCTCTCCCAGCTCGCATGCCCCCTTTCTCTCCTCTTCTTCTCTCTTCTCACCATTTTCCTTCCCCCCCCCCCCCCCCGGCCCTCCTGCCTCCCTCCTCTTTATCCCTGCCTCCTCCCGCATGGCACTGGCCATCCATCCCGTCAGAAGAGACCAGGAGGCACGGGCCATTATCGCTAGTGGCATGGGTGTGTGGGAGAAGAGGAAGAAGAAGACGGGGAAGGGTGGAAGGGTGTGGCTCGTAAGGGAGAGAAAGAAAAAAGAGGAGAAAAAGAAGGAAAGAAAAGAAAAAAAGACGGGCACACACAAACCGAGGCGACTATACATCCTCAAATTGGATTCCACATTGGCCCCAAATCACAAGCAGGTGCACAGAAAGCCAACCACAAGCTCACACATCCATGAAACAACAGATTATCCATTAATAAACCATTTATACAATATTACAGTTAATTCCATGGTTTACAATTAAAAATGGATAATCAGGCCCAGATGTCACAGATCTAGACTAGCTACTCCACACACACCAGAACACGAATCACTCAATGGATTCGTGCCCCCACCTCTCTCGCCAGAAAAATGAGTTCAACGACCCATAAAGGTTGAATTCCTGTTAGAAAGCTTCCATTCTCCACTAGAATAACTCCATGGAGGTTGAGGAAGACCTATGGAATAGAACTGAGCTTTGTTTAGGGCATACTAGAGCTCTATTTAGGGAATAGAATGGAATAGAACTGAGCTCTGCTAACAGTGAGTGTGAGCTGTTTGTGGTCGTCGGAGCTCAGTGGAGAAGATGACTGGAGCTCTAAACTGCTTCCAAGCCTCCTTAGCGATCTGAAGCTACTCTGATTGCTCTGGTTGACTTGATTGCTCTAGTTTGAGTGATCTCCTCTTGGTTTCTCTCCTCTCAAGTTTTATTTTTTTTTCAAGTTTTTTTTTCTCTTTTCCAAGCTTTTTTCCCCTTCTCTTGCAAATAGGGGTATTTATAGGCTTGCAATGGCTAGGTTGTTTGGGTTGTTGTGGGTTGTTAGAAGTGGTTAGAGGTTATTGTAGGTTGTTATGGGTTGTTATGATGGAGTGGGAAGTGGTTAGGGTTTGTTTAGGTGGTTAGAGGTTGTTATAGGTTGTTTTGGGTTGTTATGATGGAATGGGAAGTGGTTAGGGTTTGTTTAGGTGGTTAAAGGTTGTTATAGATTATTATGGGTTGCTATGATGGAGTGGGAAGTGGTTAGGGTTTGTTTAGGTGGTTAGAGGTTGTTATAGGTTGCTATGATGGATTGGGAAGTGGTTAGGGTTTGTTTAGGTGGTTAAAGGTTGTTATAGGTTGCTATGATGGAGTGGGAAGTGGTTAGGGTTTGTTTAGGTAGTTATAGGTTGTTATAAGTTGTTATGATGGAGTGGAAAGTGGTTTGGTTGTTAGGGTTTTGGATTAAGGTTTTGGATTATGGCTTAGGGTTAGGTTTAGGGTTTTGGATCTGGGAGGACCTCCGTGCTGCTAGGCAGGCCTTCCTGGAAGTTGACTTGCAGAGGGAGACTTTTCTCAGGCAGAAATCCCGTGTGAAGTGGTTACTGTCCGGTGACCGTAATTCCAAATACTTTCATTCCATGATCCAAGACAGGCGCTGAAACAATTCCTTCCGCCAGCTCTTGGAATTCTGTAACAATGACAGGTCCCAGTTGCTTGCCAAGGGTTGATTATTTTTCTTGGACCTTCTGTAGGAGAAGGGTTGCTCTATGGACCCGGCACTCCTGGGTGCTATCCCCACGGTTGTGAATTCTGAGGACAATTTGCTGCTAACCTCCCCTCCCTCTTGGGAGGAGATCAGGAAAACCATCTTCTCCATGGACCCTGACAGTGCTCCTAGCCCAGACGGCTTCTCCGTGGCTTTCTTCTCTGCCTGCTGGGATTTCGTGGGGCAGGATTTGGTCGAGGCAGTCCAGGCCTTCTTTAATGGCAGTCCTCTGCCCCGGGGTTGGAAATCTACCTTCCTTTCTTTGGTGCCCAAGAAGGACAAGGTTGTGGACTTCAGTGACTTC